>JAUJYV010001740.1:0-15812 GCA_033995625.1 Ophyiulus pilosus
TCAGAAAGTATCACCCTCTAATTTTCCTGCCTTAACTATTTAATTGTCCAGCTACGCTCTCCATTAACAATATTTGCGGAAGTTATTGAACATATGTTCAGGATTTCACCACTTCAACTCTATAGTTAATTTATGGGAATAATTGAAAAATGATTACACTATTTCATACAGAGAATGACCCGCGAAAAAACACGTAACAATAACAACTGGGATGCATTTTGGGGGCTGGAACGGATTAATGGCATTTCAACTCATTTCAATGGGGAAAATTGCTCGGAGATACGAGCAAATTGACATGCGAGCAAGGTCTAGGAACGAATTAAACTCGTATCTCGAGGTATCACTGTATCTTAACTTGACTGGCATCTGCACGTGCAAGGGGTTTCAAATATCGATTAACACTTTTACAAGTCTGCCAACAGTTACGTGTTTGTTCGCGTACGTACGTAGAAATTTATTTATTCCTGGCCGTTCGGTTTTTCTAGGTTTATCTATGAAACTGAGCACTTCAATGGCGTTGGAGAGCTGCTAGAAATCTTGGGCAGGTAACCGAAAGCTCTTTTGAAATTTCAGTAAAAATGCCACGTTCGGGGCGGTTCATTCCTTTGATAATGTTTTGTTTTTTTCTTCTTTTTTTCCACCAGTATTATTAACGGCTTCGCATTACCCTTAAAAATTGAACATAAGCAATTTCTCGTCAAAGTCTTAATTCCCTTGCACAAGGTCAAATGTTTGAGTCTGTACCATGCTCAGGTAAGATTCGCATCGGCGCGGTATTCGAATGTTGTTTTTTTTTTCTCCCGTATTTATTATTATTTTATACGAAATGTGTTTGACGCGTAACAAATCTCTTTCAGTTGGCGTATTGTGTAGTCCAATTTTTAGAAAAGGATGCATCTTTAACAGAGCCAGTGAGTTTTTTCGCAGTTTCCTTTTCGCCTTTTTTACGTGCTGTAAACACAGTGGATTTTACTGAATTATTTTTGCTTACGCGTAGGTTATCAAAGGTCTTTTAAAATTCTGGCCCAAGACGTGTAGCCAAAAAGAGGTACTTGTAAACAATTTTTTATTGAAAGAGGATGCTTTTCCCCCTGCTCTCTAACCCTGTTGAGACTGTTAGCTTCTTCGGGCGTTTATGCGAGGCTTTGCAGAGTGACCAATGCTGGTGGCATTGCTGGCGATGACTTTGCTGGCAACGACACTGCTGACCAATCCACTGCCCACTGTTTTTCCACTTCACCATTGCCTGTTAGGCACACTCTCACCCACCACTATCTGTTTGCCGGGGAGCCACCAGCCGAATGCTTGCCATGTGATGTGCTTTTATTGGTTCGACACATCTTGCTGATCTGCCCACGCTTTGGTCTGTCGTTTGATCCGTTCCTCGCTGCTGGTCAGTCAGCCTTTTACGCTGGCTGACACGCTTGGTAGGGACTGGCCGACACTCGTTTAACGGGGTGCCCATCGGTCTTTGGAGACCAGGAAAGTCGGGAAAATGGGCTTGAATGTGTATAATCTCGAAAAAGTCTCGCGAAATTCGTGTTAAACACCACTTTATTCTTGAATTTACTGCCCTCATCAGGAATTTTCAGTTAAATTTAATTTAATTGAGTTAATCAAAAATTCTTTTTGTAAAACATGACAAAATATGTTTTACTGTTTCGTTATTATTTTTATGGTTCTCATTATTATCATCATCATCAGTGAAGGAATGTCAGGGCGGCTTTTTAATTCCCGGGCAATGTGCCCAACAAACTCGTTTAACAACAACAACAACAACAACAACAACAACATGCTCTCTAAATGCAATTTGTTTTTCAAGGTCATGTTTCTTGGAGAAATCGAAGAAATCTTAGATGTGATAGAGCCATCTCAATTTGTAAGAATACAGGAACCTTTGTATAAGCAAATAGCGAGATGCGTTTCCAGTTCACATTTTCAGGTGAGATTTCGTTAGTTGCGAGCGGACGGAAAGAAGCGTTTTTATTTGATTGTGTTTGCAGAACAATGGTAGATTTTAACTTCCCAATTTCCTTCGTATCTCTACGATTGTTGCAATCGTGACAGCCAAATTTTGGACCGTATCTAGAATGAAACGATGCGCTGTACGTTCGCGAGTGATTCGTTCACCGGTTTCGGTTCTTCGGTTTTTCTGTTTAATTGAGTTTTAAAATTCTGTGAAAAATGAAAATGTGCCCCCAATCCCAAATGAAGTTGAATTTTTAAAAGCTCGGGAAAGTCGGGAAGTATGTCTAAATTTCTGCTAAAGACTTAATTTTAAGCTGGAATTATCCTTCGAGTTCAGGAATGTGTCTGTTAATAAGAAAAAGACGGGTGCTTGGAAAGTTATAGGATGGGCCCTTGCAAGAGGATTATCTGGATATCCTACTTTTCGTAGAAAAATAAGGGCTTCTGCGAGGGGGTTCTCGGCGTTTGTCGGACATCCCGCTACGGTGTGATTTTCATTAGTTTGCGAGATGCTTAACTTTCGCAATTTGTCGTTTCAGGTTGCTGAACGTGCTTTGTACTTTTGGAATAATGAATATATCATGAGTTTGATTGAAGAACACTCAAACGTCATTTTACCCATCATGTTCCCAGCCCTTTATCGAATTTCCAAGGAACATTGGAACCCCACAATCGTAGCCCTTGTCTATAATGTCTTAAAAACGTTCATGGAAATGAATAGTAAGCTTTTCGATGAACTCACCGCCTCTTATAAAGCGGAGAGGCAAAAGTAAGAAATTCACTCTTTCTCAGTTTATTTTTGTTGTTGTTGTTGCCGTCGTGCGTTTTTAGCTTCTCGGCTCGTGTGCGTGTGTGATTAACGCTGCGTTTTCTCTTTTTTCGTCACCACGAAATTTGAAAATTTAGGGAGAAGAAACGCGAGAAAGAGCGGGACGAACTTTGGAAGCGTTTGTCTCAGTTAGAGTTCAATCACAAATCGCAATCGCAGCAGGAGAATAATGTGAACGAAATGGCTTCTCAGGATAGCCGCACGAATAAGGACTGATGATCTCTGCTGTGCTAGAGACCTTTAAAGCGGGGCATCCTTCCCTTCTCATCCCCCCTCTCGTTGTATCCTCCCGTTTGACCCCCCCCCCCCCCCCACCCGTGTGTCTGTGTATACGTGTGTGTTTCTCGTGTGTGCCGTTTCTCCTCCCGTAGCCACTCCCCGATTGCTCGCTTCTCTCTAAAAATTCTACGTGGTGTCCACCGTCCTGTGAAGAAACTCTTAGATTTGAAGTGACCTGTGCTAGCCGCTATCGTCATCACATCTATAGCTTTTCATTCGTTCATTTCGGTTTTCTGTTATTGCGAGAAGATGCCTAGGAGGGAACGCGCGAAACGAGGAGAGTCGTCCGAGTTGTTTCTGTCAGTAAAAGCGGCGGCAGCCTGCGGCGTGCACTGGTAAAAACAAATGTTCTTTTTTATTGCAGTCTGTGAAAAATCTTACACGTTTCTCATTTAATCGTGAGCACATTTAATTTCTTTGCAGCCAAGAATCGCCGAAATTGAATTAGTGTAAATGTGCCCTTCAGTTTTCTTTTCTCACGCGAGCTCGTTCCCTTCGCTCCCTTCCCTCGTCGACGTTTTTTTTTTTTTTTGCTTAATCGGGGGGGAAGAAACGTTAGCTAACTTATAAGGCGAGAACCTCTTCTCGATCCGAATCGCTAAATTGCGAAAAGTTAATTGTATGCTCAGGTGTTTCAGTTTTTATTTATGAATTTCGAATTTAGCCGCCTGTGTCAAATTTATAACACTCACTTTTAAAATGACGTTGATTAACCTTTTTTATTAAAATCATTGATCCTCGATAACACCGTCTAAAACTTAAAAAAGCTAATGCGTCCGTGGCATAGCGAGGATATTTGGCGCCCAGGGCAAACCACCCAAATTTGCGCCCCTCTCTCCTCCTCGGCCGCACCCCATCGGGCAGTACCTTGTTTCCAAACCAAACCTAATGACGTGTTTTACAAAAAAATTATTTTCCTGGCCGTCACTGATGAAAACTGATTCATTTTAATATTTTGGGCCACCGGCGCCCCCTCGCTACGCCACTCGTATACAGCATAATCGAGTTTCACTTGTCCCACTCGTAGCGATGTGTCGCCTGACAATCTAATAGCATTTTTACGGGAATTATTTTAAGGAACAGAATGTGGTCTAATCGAGTTTGTTTGGCGAAGGTTTTGGCGTATCGATAGCTCCTCTCTACCCGCTAGGATTCCTTGCCGAGGTTAACCGACGGCGCGTTTATTCGTTAACTAGCTTTTGAACATCCGAGGAGACGTTTCTCCGCGTCATGCTTTTTAGCTCTTTTTAAGTGACATCACCCCTCTCTTTCTCGTTCCACTCTTCTTTGTTGTTAATGAAGATAAAGAAAACTAAAATATTTAATTGCAAGTTGCACTGATGAAGAAATATGAAAATCGTGTGCTAGTTGAAAAAGGCAAAGTTTATTACAACCTATTGTACAGTAGTATACTAATTAATTATATTAGATCGCAACACTCCTCTCTTTCTCTCTCACTCTCTCTCTCTCTTTGCCCCCTCCCCACATCTTGATTTTTACATTTTATTGACTCTGCCAATCATGTACAGTTTAATATTTGTTTCATGGATTTAGTTTCATCTTTTCGTTTCGGTCGTTGTGCGTCCTTTTTAATTTAATTTTCTTTTTTTTTTTTTTTTGTTAATTTTTCTGTTGTGGAAAATAGTTGGCATAAATCCCGTTCCATCGCAAATTTATATATGCAGATCGTAGAATGGTGTGGACGTAAACAAGCTGACACGGCTGAAAACCCTTCTGTCGTTCTCCCGCTTACTGTCCTCTCGCTTCTCTCATTTTAACGATGCCACGACTGGGGAAATTTCACCGTAGCGTCGTTTGCTAAAGTTGGCCGCGTTGTCGTTTAAGTGATTTCGGGTGGCGGGGGGAAGCCTGTCTAAATTTCTGGTAATAATTTTAATAACTAATGCGTGGCATGCAATCTTTCAACTAGCCTAACTCCCGTACCGCAGTTGCTCAAATCGCACGAGCTCGAGACCGAGCTGCGTCTCCCAAGTCCCGGAAAAATTGGCAAGACAGCCAAATGCGAGACCCGGCAACTGCGGCAGGTTGTCGTCTCGAGCTTTAACTTATGATCGAGATGCATTCTCAGACGAGAAAGGTCGAGCTTTATTTTTTTGACCAAGCTTGGTACCGGTCTTAAGTAATTATTAATTGCAAAAACTAGTTATTGCGTGACGTGTTTGTGCTCGTTACTTTCTGAAACAAACCCCGATATAAAATGACAAAACGGTAGTACGTTTGAATGTCTAAGATAGCAAACGTGCCGTGGAGTCGATAAACTTCTGCGAGTAAAACAGTTTATACTTGCAGAGGTTACCGATGATTCGCGACATTGTTCGGGATCGTCTAAATTTTCGCTTTGCCTGCCTACAATAGTACGAGTATCGATGCAATAAACTTTCTAACCTCAGTTGGCTGAAACGCACTGCCCCTGTAATTCAGGACGAACTTGGCAAGCATGTTAATTTGCTTCTCACTTTGCTTCTTACTAGTTTTAATCGCTAAATTGTCTAGTAGAATTACGGCGGCATGCATCACTCGCCTTGCGATGACTTGTTTAAGTAATGGCTTCTTCCACATATCATATCGACATCATAGTTTTAACAGTCATTAAAAATAGCAAATTGTAAAGCCCGAAGAAGCATAAATGGCCCACTGTTATATTACAAATTTCCTTTAATTTTAAGGCCGCGCCACACATGCGGTATTCGAAGAATCCAGAGCGACTGCTCGCCAATTTCCTAGTAGCGCGTGTCGGGTGCTCGCCGTTTTCACTCCGGAGTCGAGATTTCGCCCCGAGTCAAAGCGGGAGACCGGTGGTTTACCGCTAAAAGGCGATATTACACGAGTGAGACGATACCTTGATTCGTCGGTCAGTTTTCTTCCGTAGAACTTGTACGCCGTGACGTAATTTTAATTATACTTGCGGCAAGCGAAACTGAGATTCGGCGATCGTTGTTACCGTAAAAACTCGGCCCTCGATGAAACACGTATACGTGTACCGGAGCACTCGTTACTTCGAAGAAAAATACCGCACGTGTGGCGTAACCTTTAACCCGAAATAAAAGCGTTAATCCGCACATATTGGCAAAATTAAGGAAATGAGCGAGTAAAATTATCAATATATTTCACCTTTGGGACAATAAAATCTAACCGGAGCACGGTCCCGCACGAAACCGATCGCTTTCGGTTTAGATGCGTTAAATTACGAAATTACGGAGGAGATTATTTAGCAAGTTTTGTTTTTAACCATTCTTTATCTCTCTCTCTCTCTCTTTGCCTCGATCGTGTTATGTGCCCGTCTTTCTTCTTTCATCGCCTATTAATCTAGTCATTCTTCATTATTGATCATTAATGAACATTGTCTTTCTACCTTCTCGACCACTGCCCATTTTCTTATTCCGAGCCACCTCTTTAATTTTTATTTCTTTTTTTCTGAATTTTTTTTTTTCCTTTTTAGTTTATCCGGTTAGGACCCCCAACCCCCCGATTATATCGTGCGTGTTGTCCGAGATTGGCTTTCTTGTTAATCGCGATGAGTATTGCGGCCAGCCTTTGATCAACGCATTTATGCATTCATATTTTTTGATCATTGAAGGAAAAAAAAAAAAAAAGCAAAGCAAAACACAACAAAAAAAAAAACAACCAAGTCCAGTTAAAAAAAAAAAAGAAGATAACTAATTTGTACGTGTGGCTTTATAAATGCCGATTGAATATTAATCCCCCTATTTATTGGATTACACGCCTTCCAATCATGCTACAACTTCTTATCGAAATGGACCCAGGCTGATGTTTTAGGTAAATTAGTTTCTTTCGTTGTCGAAAAGAACTCTGGTTTACAGTCATGTTGATTAGATAGTGATCTTTTTTCTTGTTTGGTAAATTAAAAAATACAATGTACCATATAGTTGTATGTGCGAGTAAAATACACACCTGTTGGATAAAAAAACCCACCCAAATGTGACGTATCTTGATAAGGAACTTTTGAATTAGGGCCGACTGATGAATTCGACCCTTTTTACGTGGTTTAAACTCTATCTTTAGGTACTTTTTCTTCCTCATTTCCTCAGTTTCACATTAGTTGCGTGGATACAGACTGTTTTTTGTGAAAATCATATATTTCCCCCTAGAAAATCGTTATTTATTGCTTGCACTTTGTTGTTTCATTTCCTTTCAAACTAAGAAGAGCATCTTTACGGAGATAGTAACTGGCATGCCTGCTTCGGGCATTTTTTACCACTAATTAATTATTGAGTTCACTAGTCCCAATGCCAACCCACCAACTGCAGAATTAATTGGAGGTGTTATTATCCTTCCTCACTGCTTGGTAAATTGCACCTCGCCAGTCCCAAAGGCTAATTTTACATTTTGCAAAAAATCCATTTTTGAGGCCGTGCTTCGACGAGGCGCTGGAAATAATAACAAAACACGCATGCGTGGAAAAGAAAATGTGGTTTCGTCTTGTGCTAAATTGCATCAGCTTTTTTTCACGTAAACTTTGGATTTGCAAAATATATGTCAAAAAGAAGAGGGTCACATCCAGAATGGATTTGCGGACGTTTCCTCGCGAGCAAGTCCTCGCGAAGGACAATTTCTCGCAAGATCAGTGCATCGGAAAGCATTTCCTAACCTAACCGCTCCAGGAGGACTAGAATATTTTACAATGACCAACTTGACAATTGCCACATAATTTTTTAGATCTTCACAACCTTGCGATTAACTGTCATTTGTCAGGAGTTGTCTTGCGAGGACTTGTTTTGAGGATTTGTCTTGTTAGGAATTGTCCTGCGGGAAATTGTCTTGCGAGGAGTTGTTTGCGGGAAATTGTCTTGCGAGGAGTTGTCTTGCAAGAAATTGTCTTGCGAGAAATTATTTGCGAGGAGTTGTCTTGTGAGGAATTGTCTTGTGAGGGAATTTCTTCCGAGGAATTTTCTTAAGAGAAATTGTCCTGCGGGAAATTATTTGCGAGAAGTTGTCTTGTGAGGAATTGTCTTGCGAAGAGTTGTCTTGCAAGAAATTGTCTTGCGATAAATTATTTGCGAGGAGTTGTCTTGTGAGGAATTGTCTTGCGAAGAATTGTTTGCGAGGTATTTTCTTGCGAGGAATTATCTTGCAAGAAATTGTCTTGTGAGGGATTTTCTTGAGAGAAATTGTCTTGCGGGAAATTATTTGCGAGAAGTTGTCTTGTGAGGAATTGTCTTGCGAAGAGTTGTCTTGCGAGGAATTTTCTTGCGAGAAATTGTCTTGCGAGAAATTATTTGCGAGGAGTTGTCTTGTGAGGAATTGTCTTGCGAAGAATTGTTTGCGAGGTATTTTCTTGCGAGGAATTGTCTTGCGAGAAATTGTTTGCTAGCAATTGTCTTGCAAAGAATTGTTTGCGAGGAATTGTCTAGCAAGAAATTGTCTGCGAGGTATTTTCTTGCGAGGAATTATCCGGACACCCCAGAATGACGTCTTCATTTTAATTTTAACAATATCCCGCATAAATCTGTTGTTTGTGGCGCTGATTGTCGTTAGCCGCTCTTTTTATTTTGTATTCCCGAGGGTGTAGACCATCTCGCGTCCTAGCCAAAAATTTGAACCTAGTCGCTTATTTTGTGATTGTCCACTCCCTAATTCCCAGCTCCTTGTTATTTTTCGAGTTTAGCGCATTTTTACATATCATTCATATTTAATTAAAGGCAATTTCTGATGAAAATAGGCTAGAAAAATCATCTTCGAAGAATAGTTTCAATTTCCACGTCTCCGTTCTAGTTTTTTCCTCACATTATTATGAAAAACTAAGTGTTTTACTAACCAACTCCCAACGTTAGAGAGAAAAAAAAACTGTCATTCTGTTGTTTGAGATGAATGATGTCGCAAAATTTGTATTTACATTAATTTGCACTATCATAATGGTGATTTAAGATTGTTTGGTCACAATGTTAAGCTAAAAAAAAAGACACTGGGAATATTTTTGAGACGCTGAGGAGTCATAAAAGTGTAGAACCCAATAAAAAAAAAACACAACTCGGTGAAAAATACTTCGATTTAAATGAAATTTACACTTAAATAAAACAATAGTGTGTGAACAAAAATTAATTATAAAATGTGGTGAAAATGTTCTCCGGTTTGCTTTACGCGAGCCCGGAGTCCAACGCGCCGTTCTTCGATTGACCGATCGATTAAACGCCGGTCGAGTTCAAATCCGAGTTTTCTTAATTCGTAGTTTCGAGTCTTCGATATTATTAATCTTCGATTTGTGAACCTTTTCCCGGAGAACCCCCCAAATTTTGCAGTCCCCCGGATTCGAGTCCGGACTGTTCGGTGGCCAGCGGTTGGCTTCGATGAACCGCGGCGGTTCCGGTTGCGGCAGTTCGACCGTTTCTCGAGCACCGTCTCGTTGAAAAATGAGAAAATCCGAGACTCGCCGCATGTCCGGAACAAGTTTTTTGGTCAAAAGTTCGTCCCCGTACGCAAATCGAAGATTAACAATATCGAAGACTCGAAACTACGAATTAAGAAAACTCTGATCGAACTCGACCGGCGTATAATCGATGCGTCGATCGAAGAACGGCGCGCTAAGACTCCGGGCTCGCGTAAAGCAAACCGGAGAACATTTTCACCACATTTTATAATTCATTTTTGCTCCCACACTATTGTTCTATCCAAGTCGCAAATTTCATTTAAGCCGATGGTTTTTTCACCGAGTTGGGACGCAGCGTACTCTTAACGGACTACTTAAAATGCCATGATCGCACCTCCGATAAATAACAGTTTTTCGAAAATTTGAATATTTAAAATGAATTTTGAACAGAGAAGATCGTTGATTTTTTAATTTGACGACAAAGATGAATGTTAGTGCCTGCTTGTTAATAAAATTAGATTTTTTTTTCACTCGACACACATGTGGAAACAGTTATTTAAAAAAATTAAAAATCGTTCTGGTCTGCATGTACTTAAAGAATTGGTCACTCAATCGGTCAAAATGTTCCAACTAACGACCAGTTTCTATTTTCAGCGTACCAGGAGGATTTTGAAGACTTTTTTTGTCCCGGGGGCCTGCGCTTGCTTTGTGGAATCGGTGACAGTGGTCATCTCGAGGCAGTGGCCGGACACCCGAAATGTCCATCTTCGGCTTAAAGATGGCTCACGCGGCCTCTAATTCGATAAAACATTTGCAGGCCCGTCGGTCGACAGGTATTTAAAACCCCTTCCGAGTTTTCAGTTTACGGTTTTTGAAAAAGTTTGCCAGTGTGTTAAGCGAAGTGAAGATATTTGCGGCGGTGCCGTTAATTTGCGTATATTTGTACGATGTCGAGATATAATTAAATACTATCTAGCGTCAAGACCAGTTTGTAAATTGCGATGCGGTATATTGAACGGCGTACTTTTACGGCACCGAAAAAAAACCTCGAGGATCGACCGCTTTTCGAACGAATGTAAAATAGGCCTTTGTTTTTTTTTTTTTTTTTGACTTTTGACTAATTTCGAGCTGAATTTGTAGCTTCCCACTTGGTCTAACTTCCTAATTTCCTTTCTAATGTGTCCTCGCTGTATCATGCCCCTTACTATTTCAGTGATGCAATATTCGATCGACACGCTTTAAAAGGTGCCACTTATTACAACGTTTTTTGAAGACGATAAGAAAAATGAAGTTAGAGCAGTGTTTTTCAACCGTTTTCTTTCGACTCGTCACGGCTGACGCGCCGAAAAACGGGATAAAATTATCGGGGCGCACCAACCGCAAGTTTGTAACATCGCACGAATTTCTCCACAATTAAGAAAATCTCGAATCATCTGCTCGGCAATAAACAATTAACGCGTTAAAAAAAAAAAAAAGGTAAATTTTCTAGTTTTGGCGCTTGACCCCGGCTCTTTCGGCACGCCGGTTGAAAAACACTGAGCTAGCATTTATAGAAATGAAATTACACCGTCTGTATTCATATGTAAGTTTGTAGATTTTATACTAGAATTCATTTGTGCTTTAAAAAAAACAAAAAAAACTCCCTCCCGACCCAAAATCCAGACGATCGAGGATCCGCGCTTCGACCAGATCCGTTAAACGTGACGATCAGTTTGAACTGTATTTTATGCTTGTTAATTGTATTTGATTACACCTTGAAAAAAATTGTTGAGTGCTCATTAATATTGACTAGGACATAGGGCGATATTATTAAATTCAAGTAATAAATTTATTTGAACAAGCAATTTCATCGTATCGTTCTCTGTTCTGTCCGATCTAGGCTTTCTGCGTGTTCCACGCTCGCCGCTAGCTCTTTTTAGAGAGTAAAAAGTTGCGGTGGTCAGATGTTTCGGCGCGACCCCCGAGGATCATCGGACGCAGCCAAGAAAATTTCAAAGTTTGGGATTAGCCGTGCGGCGGTGGATCGGTAGATTTCGCTACAGGTACTGTCTCGCTCGTTGCAACTTAAAATGTCTTAAAAATATGTATCGGCCACACAACTCGTCTTAAGATAAGACTTTTTTCACAGTGGACAGAAAATGAATCTTCAAAAAATGTTACCCATGTGTTTTTCAGAAAATGCATTTGCTTTAATAGGATTTGCATGCGACGGAAATGCATTGAAATAAATAATGATGGCATTACATTAAATAAAAACGTTTAATATTGCACAAATTTAAAGATAAATTCAAAAAGTCAAAAAGACGAATTTGGATGGCTCGAACTCGATGGCAGCGACGCTCGTTGAGGCGCCAATTTCAACAAATTGATTACAATTTAATCCTAAGTCGTTCTCCAGTCCTGCATTAAATTCTCAGAAGATTTCACCGAGGTTTAAACGGTCCCAAGTAAGCGAGAATCCACGAATAAATAATAAGTATGACGGCGTTCGTCGGCAAGGCCCTTAGCGCTGCCGGTCCTAATCCTTGGAAAAACACCCGTCTTCCGCCTTCTCTGTAACTTTTCCGAAAGCAGTCCGCGATGCCGTCGTATTTCGGCGCGGCTAAGTCATCCGCTTGAAGACGGCTTTTGACGACGTCGAGCGGCATTATTACTGTCCACGAAATCACTCCTGCGACGATAAACGAAAATCAGAAAAGCCCAGAATCGTCTTATTTTACTAATTTTTGTTAGTGAAAAATGTTCTTGATGAACCGACTTGAACCGATTGGCAAAATGTCATGGTGGGGAACCAACCCGCTTAATTGCACATCGACCGGTTAAGCCGAAACGGGCAATTAACCGGTTTACGCAATTATCCGGTCCCAATTCCATGCAAAAGTTGCGCAACGGGGCTTGTAAAATATGAGCATTTATCCGATTTGTGCAATTATCCGGGTTCAAAACATAGGGCAATTATCCGGTTTGACGAGTTTTGTGGGAGTTAAAGAGCACTTACCGGCTAATCCTCCCGCAACTCCGGCATTGAACATTTCGGTGCCTCCGCCAGCCGATAGTTTGTATAAAATTGCTTCGTACGTCAACATGTACACTCCGAACGACGGTACGTCTCTGCGCAAATCGGAATCGGGTTGTTTAATTAAGAGTTGCGTATTACGATTACCGTATTTTACGGACTATAAGACGCACTTTTTTCTTCAAGAAATTGCCTCCAAAATTCAAGTGCGTCTTACACTCGTAAGGTTTTCGATGATGCGGACTATAAAAAATTGCTTAAAAATTAAGGTGCGTCTTATAGTCCGTAAAGACTATATCTCCGCATCTATCCCTCATCGTCTTACCTGCAGGCTTGAATCCAGAATCCTTGATAGCATCCACGAAATCCGAAATTCAGCCAAAGTTGAAGGAGACAGCGCACGGATCCTCGCGGCGACGATAAACTAAGCGCTGATTTCGGTTTAATGCAAGGGCGTTAAAGAGAATTAAGTTTGCAACGCTCGACCCCACTTACAAATATCTTGATATACTATTGTCGGCGTTACCGGTACTGGAGCTCTGCGACTGCAGCTTCACTTTGACCACGTCGATCGGCACGACGATCCCGAGTTGAGTGATCCCGGCCAAGCAACCGGCTAAGTAAATGGCAGCAAATTGGGGCCTCTGCTCTTTGGTCGTCTTGCCGTAGTCGCCTTCGCCGAGCAGGTGGCACACGTTACCGTAAACCCCGAAAAAGACGCTGTTGACCACGCCGCTCGACAGCAACGGAAAACTCATCCCGCGAAAGAAACCTCGCAACTGAAATTGAACGAGGAAAGACCTCAAAAGACGATGGCCCTAAATAAAAAACCAAGTACCGAATGTGCTTACGTGCTCGTGTCTGTATGTTCGAAGAACGCACGTCGTCAGGGATTGGTTCGAAAACATTTGCATTTTAACCTGCAAATAAATAAACGACATTCCTTCAAAAATTGACCCCCCGTCCGCACGGTGTCCACTTTGGCCCGTTCAGGTACTACATACTAGGTACTCTTACTTTAAGCGTGTCCAAAGGGTGACCGGCAAAAACTCCCGCACTCCCTAAAAGAAATAATTTTTCACATCGTTCGGCACGTCTTCCCCGCTCTCGACAACGCGAACTTGTTTTCTACGAGACACCGAAAATGAAGTTGTTGTTATTATTTGGAAATACTAACCTGCAAGACACCCGGCCAGGAAATCACGCCAGCTCATGGTTTTGTTTTGAACAGTTTGTTAAACTGCGAGTACGTTCGCGACAAATTTCGTTCGGCTCGATTTGCAACCTTGAGCCACATTTTTCCCACGAGAGATGAGTTCGAAGTTCGCCGAGTGTGTCATTTCACACCGAGAAGGCCAACTATAACCGGAAATCGTTTTGAGAAAATCGTTTTACGCGAATGCCGAGCCTAGGTGGTTTAGCGGTAACGTTATCCGCCAGGCAATCGGGAGACCCGGGCTCGGATCCCGACCGGGTCGGCTACTCTGACTGTGGTTTTCGCGGTCTTCCACGGATGTTTCCTGGCAAATGCAGAGGTGGTTCCTCTAAAAATTGGCCGCTAACGTGCTCCTTCCTCGTCTCTTCTTCTTTACTTTGACTCGTGTTTATACTGATAACTCCGAGATTGTTTAGGTCCTCTATGACCGTGGTTGTCGTTTGGGGCCTCTAAATTTTAACCAACCAACCATTTCATATAAATGATACTCTTGGGACCGCTGAAAAATATGCTTTCATTTATACACCGGTCCAAAGTCGGAACCGGCACATTTTATGCTTTTACAGAGGTTCGACTTCATACGGAATGGATTTCATCCTAACTTGACCGCTGAGGTCAAACTGATTCCAAACTGGTAAAAGCGATGTCACGGGAAAGCATCTGTAACTTAAAAATGCTCGAGCCAGTCAAATAAGTTGTCTTTGGGGCCTCTAAATTTCCACCAACCAACCATTTTATGTGAATGATACTCTCGGGACCACTGCTTTTAAACAGGTTCATTGATACACCGGTCCAAAGTCGGAACCGGCACAGTTTTTGCTTCCAGAGAGGTTCTACTTCATGCGGAATGGACCTAACCTAACTTGACCGCTGAGGTCATCATTCCAAACTAGTAAAAGCGATGTGACGGGCCAGCATCCGTAACTTAAAAATGTTGGAGCCAGTCAAATAATTAATACTATTAGGCAATTAAATAAATTTATTCGGGGCACAATTGACAATCGATGCTCGGTCATCGACACGAGTAATTTAGTCCGAATGATTACAGTCCAATACAAAGTTTCCCAGGCGCTCGATACTGACCGAGGGCTCGGTGGTATCGATGCACCCGCTATAAAAAATAAACGCTAAATGGTACACGCCGTTTATCGTCCAGTCTCTCTCGCGAGCAACAACTGATGCTTGTCGGAGTATGAAACTGCAAAACCAAATTCTAGAAAAGTTGGCATTTTCGCGATTTTCGGCAATCTCGAATCCCGATTTTCGGCAATCTCGAATCCCGTTAAAGTCGACCGTTAGAAGGGCGGAGCGGGACTGGCGCCATTCGCCGTGTGTCCTTGCGCTGTAAAAAACGGGAATAAAGTCGGGGAGTTACGAAAAACAACTTTAGGAAACGCACGAAAGCAAGCGGCTTTATCACCTTCTTGTTCGAGATGTCGCTGCGCAGCTTCCGCCTCCGCTTTGTCATAATACCAGAGGGTGATGGCGTACCTGTTAACGACAACGAGAGTCACTTGGCGTCACGCGGCAACGCAAACGCGCCTTGCGACTTTAACTCACCTGGTTCTCAACGCCGGTTGGACTTCGTGGGGATTTCGGCGGTCGGACCAGAATAACAGGATGCGGTCGAACGTCGGATCGATGTCGGCCACGCTCATCGACCATCCTTGCGGGAAAATGCGCAGCAGGCCACCGTCTCGCTAAACGTGACAGAAAAAAAAATGTCTCGTTTTAATCCTCGTGTCAAGTCGCTACCGACGAAGGAGCATTCTCCCGAAATTGGGTACCGTCCATATTGCATTTACAGTGGAACCTCGCATAACGAGCATAATTGGTTCCGGAGTCCTGCTCGTTATGCGATACACTCGCTAAGCGAAACAATTTTTACCATAGAAATTGACGTAAAATACGATAATGCGTTCCATGCCAAAAAAAATACTCAAAAATTGAAATTTTCAAAAAATACTCAAAAAAAAAACCTTACACGTAACATTTATTCAAAGAAAAATCCGTATAAATTGTTAAGGAGCGTGATTCATCTTCATCTTTTCTTCATTTTTAAGGTTATTTCTAGTCTCTTGTACGAGCTGCTCTCTCGCGGCTTTTTCTTCGGGGACATTTTTACGAGGGTTATTAATCTTTGCACAAAAAAATCACA
>JAUJYV010001741.1:0-15804 GCA_033995625.1 Ophyiulus pilosus
GAATGAAGGCGCTTGAAGATGACACCGATTTCACTGAATTATGCAAATTTGGCACAGTTTGCTCATCAATGGTACCGGATTCTGCATTTATTGGATCAGGAATTGATTCCAGTTGTACTTCTCCAAGGTAGATTTGAGGATCTTCTTTGCCCCTTCCCAGATCTTCTTCTTCTTCTGCTATCGGTTCTTCTTCTGCTACCACTTCTTCTTCTGCTACCACTACTTCTACTTCTTCTGCTACAGCATCTTTTCCTCGTTCCGAATCTTCCTTTGCTACTGCATTTTCTTCTGGTTCCGCATCATTAACTTTGAATTCCTCAATTAAACGACCCCCATCCAACTCATTTTCATTTTTTAGTGTCACCGTGTCTTCAATACTTTTTTCAACCTTCAGTAATGATGTGCTTATTGGGCTGCAACACACATCAAGTTCAACCATGGACATGTTAAACTGGTTGACAAACCAAGGCGAAGAAGAGAGTGGAACTATAGCATCCTCATCAATTTTACGACTATAATTGTGATGTTCAAGGTAACTTAATGGATCATTACTAACGGGCGTCAACGTTATATTTTTCGTTTCATATTGTGGAATATCAGAATTTAATACCACTTCTTGAATGAATTCGGGATAATGGCGAAATTCAGGATCGTCCACATTTTCTTCAAATATCTCTTCTTGAATGGCATTTTGAACAGTTTTCTCCATACCATGGGGTACAATCTGCTCATTTTCTGACATCTGCCGAACGTCATATTTTTCAGGACATGTCCATTGCCGTTTTACTTCGTCGTCATAAGTAATTTTCTTCATTATTTCAGGCCATGGAATTTGCAAAGGATTCAAGTCACTTCCATTTATCCACTCTGATGGTGACATCATTGTATTCATCTCTGAAGAATGATTAAAACTTAAAGACAATCCCATAGCAGATTCGGTCGTGATATTTCCAGCAGCGTTTAAAACGAAATCTTTGGTTTTTAAACTCATTGTAACATCGTCAGAGTATTTTGACATTTTCAAGTTTTCTTCAGAACTTTCTTCAAAAACCAAAAGTTTACTTTCTTCACTGTCTTGAAAATGTATATTAGAACACTTGTTGTCTTCACTTCTATGATTTACTGGAGTATTAAGGCTTTTCATTTCATTTAGAGTTTTAAATTCCTGTGAATCTGGCGTTACATCTAAATTTCTTGGCATCTCAGGCCAAGGCGACGGTCTTTTAGAATTAAAATTAAGAAGTTTGCGCAAAATTATGGGCTTCTGGTCCTTGACTATAGGTAAAGTATCAACACAAGTGCCATTTGTAGATGATAACTTATCCAAACTGTTGAAGCCATAATCAATCCTTTTAGTGATTTCTAGTTCAGCCGAGATGGAGGTGTTGCGCATAGTTTCTTTGGCAGTAAAATCAAGGACAGGAACTTCTTGGGAACTTTTTTCGTAAACCTTGTTCATTGTATGGACAGAATTCAAGGTGTCATAACAGCTGATGCCAGTATTCGATTTATTGGTGGTTGTCGTCATATGTTGAGCTGTTTGCATTTGGCAAAGTTGGTAAGACCCAGGTGATGGTGTACTCGGCATGTTCAAATGTACATTGGTGCCAACAGGACCAACGTCGCAGACAAACATATCTGGGTATAACACGGACAACTTGGGCAATTTGATGTCCTGGATCCTAAGTTGCAAATCCACTTTTTGCATGTTCACATCGTGTGTAATGATATTCATTGAATTACTGGGTAACTCTGGAACTTCGCTGGATAACTCAGATTCTGTTTCAAACTGCGAAGTCCCCAAAGCTACACCAGTGCTCGCCCTTCCAGAAGTGGTAAAAGAACTTTCAGTCTTTTTTGGCATAAAACTATGCCAATGATCATAATTAGGAACAAAGTTATATTCCTCTGTGTAGGTTTTCTTTAAACTTATAAGAAATGGTGGTTTCTGTGAATACTCTTCTGATCCATATGCAAAACCTGCGCTTTCGTTCTCCATAGTTGTGTTTATGTGGCTAAATTCTAGGATAGATGATCATTAATTATTTGCTTAGTTAGCAAATTGTTTCCACTAATTATGGAAATATCTCAACATATAATAACAACAGAAATCCAAGATCAACAAAATGTCCACTGTAAAACATGAGCATATAGTGTGGATGCCACTATGGTTTTCTTTAAATAGAATTATGTACATACAAAAACAATTTTTAAAAAATGCTATTTTCATTGCGTTAATTGTCAGTTTCAAAAATTATTAGGAAAATTTACGTTCTGCTCTTGATGGAACGTGAGCATTTCGGCATTGCCTTTAAAAGATAACGCTTTCTTTTATTCCAAAAGCAGCCATCTTGGAAAAGAATGTTAACCATGGGTTTTGAACTCGAAGAAAAGAAGTTAAAGAATACTGAAATTTCGTGCGCGAGTTATTTTCAAATAGCATATTTCCGGAAACGATTAAGATTAAGACGAATTACAATTAACTTGCTATCAAAAACTACAAATAATATAACAGTAGGAAATGGCGAATGACATTAGAGAACGGTCGACTTACTCGTGTTGTCTCAACTTGTCTGCACCTGGATTGAACTATAACGAAGTCACAGTTATATCGTCACGTTTGAAAACAGATGAAATAATGTACCGAATAATAATTAACACGTTAGTATAACATGTTAATGAAAACAAACATCTCCCGAAAACTACTAAAACTTGTGGTGGCAGCTAGCGGTCAGAATAGAACGCGAGACTAAAGACAAAACACGGAGTCCTCAACCGCCAAAATTGCATTCGAAAATGTACGGATGCCTAAGAAGGACGCGCAGAAATTCAAATTCTATTCGAAAACTGAAATCCCATCATCAAATGCTTTGGCTTTTTATTATAAATTCACAAAAGACTATTTTATATATAAAACAACTATGTAACATTGATTTCTTAAAACAAATTACGCCAATTTCGTCTATAGGGCAAAAATGATGAAATCTGAATATTTATAAAGGAAAAAGAAACGCACAGAAAACACAAAAAATAATAATAATTAAAGTACAAAAAAAACGCGTTTATCATCGTAAACTAATGACGTTTTTCCTCAAAACGAACAAACGATGCAAAACTTCGATGGTACATCAAGTAAATATTTTAGAGACGATCCATTAAATCAAAAATCTAAATAATGTAACAATCGTAACTTTCACTTCATGTCCACACTTTAGTACAACAAGTGCTGGAATACATTGCTCACTATATCAGTTGTACAACAGAACAGAAATTCATTCAAAGATATCATTAAAAACTTTCCAACAAACTGAAATATTTTTTTTAAAAAAAACATTGAAATGTTAACAAAAGCTAATAAACAATAATATCAGGACAAAGTGTCACCATTTTGTAAGTCAAAAGGTGAATTTTGCAAATCCACTGAGAAACACAAGGTGCAAAAGCGTATTAAAGTTGTAAAACATGACTTTGTGCGTATGTCATTCGAACTTGAAAATAATTACAGGTTATTCTGGTCCCTATTAAAACCTTGTCAAAATTAATAAACTGCATCTAAAGTATTGAGCCAAGTAGGTTGTAGCTCACTTTTTTACTTAACATTTTACTTTAAAGCACATTAAAAAGGCATAACAAAATTAAGGCCATTTATAAAGAATGACAAAAAAATATACAAATTCATAATACAATGAGTAAAGTTATGCTGTACATATTTTGAATTTGTGAACCTTATACTTGACGTATGCAAAGATCAAGTCAATGTGTAACAAAAATCACACCATTTCCGAAAACGTTAAAGAACAACCTGGAAAATTGTAATTTGTTACGAAAATTCCAATTTCTCTTGGATAAATATAATATGATAAAGAATTATCCCCAAGTGCATCTTTATAACTCGTTTGTGCATTACACAGTGATGAAAAGGACATTACATACAGTATTTTGATGTAATAGCCATCAAAATTTCAAGGCTTACTCCATTTTATATTATTATTTAACACGATTTTATGGCTTTTACAGTTTCTTTAAACTTTCCAGGCTTTCTATTCTGGCAATTTAATAATCACAATTGTCATAAACAGAAAAAAACAACTTAAAATGTCTACAAATTCAGTTTGCTTTTTGATCAATCCAATCAAAGCTATCGTTCCTAACATTTTATCATTCATGAATACTATTTGCAGCAATGTCAGCTTCAACCTGATACAACTCCTTCTTAACACCATTTGAAAATTTGGAATCAAACCCTTGCATATAATAGAATATGTATATATTAAAATTCAAAGATAAACGATGCTTAAACATTTTAACCAATATTAAAACCTAATTAATGTTTATAATCCAAACACAACATCTCTAATAGACTATCATTCAGAACGTCAAAACACACTTCAAACAGTTTAGAATTTAAGCTTGGATGGGCTACATCCATGGAATTAATTCTAAGAATCCATGTAACTCTAAGAATAACTAGACATTCTTTGGTATATGATATTTTAAAGCCATTGTACACAGATTCAATTCATGAAAAACTCCATATGCTTATTTTGAGGCAGGATCCATTTAAGACTAATACCGTATGGACCATTACGTAAGAGAACAATGAGAAATTTTCACTACCAACATAAAAACTAAATGAACGTGTTCTTTATATATTGTTGATGATATAGAATTTTGCAAAAGAAAATAAAGTTAGGGCAAGAATATAAGCGAACATAATATTAATAATATCAATTCTTGATCATTTATATCATTAATATCATTAATCTGCGTTTCACAAAATTCTATAACAGCAGAAACATTATTATACAACACCATTCATTAAACTTATTATCATGCATCCTCCTTTTATTTATATTAGTGAAAATGTCCACGGTTTCTGTTGCACAACAACTCAAAAGATATACAATGAAACGCAACAAGTTCCTTCTTTTCAGTTTAACATTAACTGAAAAGAGAACTTATTGCGTAATAGGGAGAAATAGTGTTATTTAATAGACAAATAAAATACAATATTTGTCAATTTCTTGCAACCATTCTGCAACATCAATTTGCAGCTCGATCCACATATAATATCACTTGCTTATGCCTGCAATCGATCGTCCTGAATTTGCTACTAAAAAGCTCGCGTTAAACACATGTAAATGCTATTTTAAACTTTAAATTGTACAGTTACTTCATTACCAATAAAGCTTATAAAGTCCAAATATAACAACTGAAAAGACTAATTTCATTTGAAAATAGTTAAATGCTCAGACTAAAGTAACAAAAATAGGATAACTCAGAATAGATAATGCATTGACTTTAGCTTGGTTAAGAGTACAGCCAACTAATTGCATTTATCTTAGAAAAAAAACCAAAAAGAAACCTGTAAACTTAGTTCAGTTCCTTTTTTTGTGGATCTACTGGCCTCTAGTTCAATGCAAATTAAAATGAATTAAGGTTTTCGTAACTATCGTCACTCAAAAACTGTCAATTGATCAGAAGCAATTGACGTGATATTGAAAGGTACTGAATTATTGCGTTTGGATTTCGGTTAACTGCTCCGTAAAACATGCGTATATCAGAATATCATACAACCGTTTGTATTATATCATAACGATAAATAGGATGTTAAAAATATGTATGTGGTGCTCACAATACTGAAGACACGTTATTGATAATGCCTTCTGTAAATTGAGCAAATTTGAATATTGGGCAAGCAAGCATGGATACACAGTATAGCATATTTCTGTTGCTATGTCAAATATTTCAAAAAATAGTCACTTTCAGAATGAAAATGATGACAAATTTGCACGGTATCTAATTTATGTGACTTTCTCTAATTTAAACAACCAAAATGATTTAAACTCATTACAAACTGCAAACCATGGAAATGTTTTATAAATTGCTTCTCTAATGTGCTGATCCTTTTAGGATAAATGCCCTTTTACGATGCTAGAGACAATTTCAAAGGAGGTGACAAGTACATCAACATCATTTGAATTATTCTGTTTTTCTACAGGTGCTTCAGTTATATTTAATCAAAGTGTAAATCAAATATATCTGTTGATATTTGTGTAATACACAAAGGTAATAATAATTCATAATTAAATGCTATACGACTTACACGTATGTAGAAAAAATTTTGCACATTTTAAATAATCTAATATTAACGAGGAAATTTACCTATCAAATTCCTCTAAAATTCTACAAAAACCACTTGAAGTTTTCTTAAATTTGTCTCCCTTAAATTGAAATTGCAACTTTTTTTTCTTTGGCAATTAAATAAAGAGATTTAAACGATAAAATATAAAACGCCAGCTTCAATGACAATAAGTATTGAAGCAGTATTTGACTGTCACTTAGCTATGAGTAAGTCAGAGGCTCAATAGTTCACTTGCCTGTCACTACACTATTTTTGCCAGCAAAATTCCCCTTAAGCATTTTATAACCACTGAATGGAATTGTAATAAAACTACAATAACTTAATGAACGCTTTTGCAGCGACCAAGTAAATTCAGACTTAACAATCCTTAAAATGCCAAGAACCAGGTGAAATCAACGATAGAGCAAAATTAATTCGAGGTTCAGAAGAGAAGATATGTATTGACGATGAGGACGGCATGGCTAACCATTTTTGCTACTCCACTCTCAAATATGATATTTCAGTATGGACGCTATTGTAGAAGAGGATATTCGGGCTGAAGAGACATCTGGTAGAATTGTCGGTATAACATAAGATTGTGGGATGAAGGCTAGGCATAGATGATGCGTTACGTTGATAAAATGAATTGTCGCAGTCGAGTAAACGGCTTAACAACAAGCACACACCACTTGGTACAAACGTTTTCGGTTATACTGAATATGGGGACTAAGAAAGCAAATTCTTCACACACTTTGGCGTGGATTCATCGTTCAAATGTTTGGTGGTGTACCTGAAGAAATCCAACATGAAATGTTTAAGTTTTAGAAAATATAATTACTATGAATATCAATGTAAGTGCAAAACAAAACCATGTCAGTTATCGGATTATCTAACCCTTAAAGATGTTACATGTTGCCACAAATTTGCGCAAGATTCATTTTTCAACGATTTTACTAAATAAAAATAAAATAATTCTTACCGTAATGCATTGAGTAGACATTCTGTAGTTTGAGGCTGCTCCCTAAGAACCTTAATGCTCCCTTTAATCTAAAATAAAACGAACATTTTTTAACTTGCTCATTTTTGTTTTGTTAAAATACTTCACTATTTTCAACAAAAAATACTCACATCAACGTGTGAATTCTTGGCAAATGCACCCACTGGATGGACATGATCATAAAGTATAATTAATCCCACCATTACTCTTAAAACAAATAAAACAGTTTCTTCACTTTTAAACCTCTGTAGAAAGACTCTGCAAAGTAAAAATGTACATAAGCGATTGTTGAAAACATGTTGAGAACAAAAAACACTTAAAAAGAAAACCCTCGTTGCACGTACTGATTTTCAATCATTCGCTGACAAACTTTGGCCATTGTTCCTAGCATTTCAGTTGTGTTTTTTTCAATGGGCCCATCTTTATTCTAAGCAATCAAAATAAACATGTCAAATAGTGGATAAGCATGAGCAGAGCATAAAGGAATTCCATTAAAGCAAAAATACGCACATCTAAGACGAATCTTGCTGTAGTTTCACTTAATACTTTCAACATGGGAGTAGCGTGGGCATAAAATAGAGACATTCGGTTGGCCAATTCATTGGGTATGAACACCTCACGTTCGCTGTCGTCCTATACAGGTTATATTTAAACTATTAAATTTAAGTGCTTGGAACAACAACAAAAAAAACCCGTGGAGTGAAAGTAAACACAAGTTTACCTGATTTATCATGCGCAGCCTACTAACCGTCCTTCGATAGTAACTAAAATCGTTCTGAATGGCTGGGTTCGTCATCTATTCAAAAATACCTTCAAATTAGTAACTTGCACTGGTATAACAGCAAACAATGTGCACCAAAATTCCTTCATAGGGCCTATTTTTAAATTTTTTACAGACCTTATATTTATTTAAACTTAGCTAGTAGACTAGCAGGATAAGTGAAACAACAACATATATTTTAATAATGGAAGAATGTTAAGTTTGTACTTTGCTAAAAGGGCATCATGTTTTAATTATTCTTTTGCTCACATTTAAGGAAGAATGAAACTTTCGATTTACCTTCAGATCATCAAATTTCAATACGAATTCAAGGATTTGAGCAAACTGTTTCACCAGTGCCTGTTGTGTTTGAAGATGCTCCATAGGAGTTAACTGGCCAGAGCATAACTGTAAAAGGATTTTCGGAACAACACGTTCTACAAAAAAGGAAAAACAATCATACTAATATGTTAACGAATTCGGCATTACACATTTCACCACTAGTTGCATGCAGGCAGTAAATTAAAAACACACCAAGTTTCATCGAGAACTGATAAAAACTCTTCAGCTTTCCTACGAGGGGAATTACAGCTTCCCATGTTTGCTCTTGTACGGTTTCATTTCTTGGATTTGCTATTGCCTGTATGTATCGCAAAAACAAAGAAAATCTTAATTTGAAATCAATCGGTAAAATATTTACTTAATTGTAAATTAATTATCACCATTGTTTACCTCACGAATTTCATTACCGGCGCCTTTGTAAAGTTGCAACTCATGAAGAATTCCTTCAGAATCCTTCAGCACACCCTGCACTAAAAGATATGTTTCCTCTTCGCTGTGAGTAGGTTGAGCATCTTAATGGAAAATGGAAACATGTTATGTTGAGCACAAGATGATAGCATTTAGGCTTTGCTCGGTTTAAAAAGATAACGCTTAAAACTTTACTTTCAAAATCGACAAATATGTCGTATTTCGGAGTTTCTTCACGGTACAGTATACGAAGTAGATTCCCCATGTTGTGTGTTCTTGGTTAAAATATACAAACTAGAAGGAAAAGTTTTCAAGAATCAATGAGGCCTAGAAATTGGCCTTGCAATTTGGTGTAACGCACATTCGTAATTGATTTTAAACAGACGCTTTAAGCTTTCACTTCCAACCATTAATCAGCAATGAAGGTGTGCATTTGCACCTTCCTTTGCCTGGGCAGATATCAGTTACGCACCCTTGACCCATAATATTGATAACATCTGTGAAAACGTTAGTAACAGCTTCCATATACGTTTGTGCCTACATGACTTATCATTTTAATCGTTCAAAAACAGCAGCAGAATGTACTGCTATCTGTAGCACTTGTAGAAACCTGGTAGCATAACATATATAGTTGATATGGTATTCTTGGTATGTTCTAAAATCAATCTCATACTGAGCTTGATGATACTAAACAACTGTTGTATGGCAATAATCATTTCGGTCTGTTAACTCTGAAACTTCAACGGATAAATTGCTACGAAATATTTTGTTTCAAATTGTTTGAATTTTGCGTTGTAATTTAGAATGAATATCAACATGAAAATAGGTAAAAATGATGTGTAACTGATTTTCGATATTGGTTAGTCTGTTTAAGTCAGGGGACATTTGCTACTTTTTAGTATCATAAACGACTGCATATAGATCAAGGACTGAGGAAGGAAATATTTACACAGAAACATGCTTGGCTCGCACAGAACTACATAAACATTTGTAATGAAAGTAATGAGCTTTGGCAAGTCCTTGTCACGCTAGTTCTCAATAAATACCATTGTCGGGCTAAAAGCTTAACAGCAGGCATAGCTACCGATCATTACCCATCAGGCAAATGAATGTTGACACACAAAACTCCGTATGGGATATTTTATTTTTGACATTTTGGTGAGCTATTCTTAGTTTTAATTTCTTGGCTTTACTTCGAAAGACTAAAGAAAAAGCTGTTGAACTCTATACAAGCTGAATTGTATCTCCAATTTTAACTTTTCTTATTTTTTAAACAGAAGAACCAATAACTAACAGTACAGGCATGAAAGCGATACTGCAGTTCAAAAACTCGGTCCCTGGATTCCAGCCTAAGGTTCAGAAAAAGGCGGCTGACCTAAAATTTTAAAAGATGCACACTGAACCATACAAAACAGCGGTAGCTAATCCGTAAATAATCCGAACCTAGATGTTTAGCCTCCTTTCAACGTTAGCGAAAAGCAAAAAACACTTAAGATTGCCCCATTTTTAAGCTGAGAAATCCCAGCATTTATATAGAATAAAACATCTAAGTATCAAATAAATACGTTTCTGAGTACATGGGACGGAAAAAATCAGTCTGAACATAGAATGGTTAAAAGTTATTATGGTAGCGAACACGAAGAGTGACAAGACACACGACTGTATAGTCAAATTTTAGAGCCATTAGTGATTTGTCAGAAAATCACTGATAAACAATCATAAAAACAACATAATGCAAAACGAAAAGCGTTACCATTAATCCAAAGAAACTTGGTCCAGTATATAGGAAGCATGAACGCCCACATAAATTTTTGACTAAAATAACAGAATAGAAAGTACTTTTCCCAAAACCGATCTATCAGCTTTTCCTTATCAAAGCTGCAATTTCACCACCCCGAATTTCACTTCATTTCCTGGCCCAATGTCAATTTGTAGGACCCTTGAAACAAGAGATCCAAATCAGCTGTTTATAAAAATTCTCAAATTTGATATAAATCAAATGCAGAATTCACCCTACAGCTCAAAATTAGGTCACTTTGGCAGCGTGCATGGAAGTTTAATCAAAATTTACATAAATGTACCCCTGGCCCCAACTGTCATTCTAGTCAGCTGACAGTTGAACTCTGTACAACGTACCCTTCAAAGTTTCATCATTATTACAGTGCAAGCAAAGGAAGTTCCAAAAAGGCAGATTAATTAGTACAAAATGATAGTTATCCCTGCTTTAACTTTCAACATATGCAACATGGAAGAGTAGATGTGCCCACAGTTTGTGACATGAGTCACTCAATTTTTTTCAGAATTAATTTGATACAACCAATTATTAAAATAAAATAATGCGAAACGTTTCCATTGCATGAGGAATGGATCGAGATGCCAAATTGGCTTCTGAATTACTGTAATAAAACCAGCATAAAGAGTTCAAACGGAACTGGACGACATTTTTATTCCCATACGCTACATCCTTGTCGTGTTTAAAACTGGTGTTACCCCTTGCTAACTTATTGGTTTCAAAACACAGCATTTCAACAGACCGCCCAATTTGTCAACTTTTGACATTTCCATGCACAATGCGAGCGTTTCATAGCGTTTCATTGGATCACTTATCGTCAACCACCTTGGTGGCAGATATAAGAGATCGATTTACGGATAGCGTTGAACAATTACTCATGTTTGTCACGCACTTTTCGTCCAAAACAAACAGGTTCTACAGAACCCACTGAATATGGAAAACAAATTACTGGAAATGAGCGGAAATGATTCGCAGTTTGAATCATGACCGCCCCAGGCCATTCGTAGATTAGAATAATTTCAACAGCAGGCTTACCTTAATGCTTTTTCAACGTTACCGCTGACACCAACGATATCTCCAACAATAAAAACAACATTAACGCGAAGGAAATAACAACACTATTGTATAAATTCAACGTGAAAACCGAATAAAAAGTGCAGCATTCTGAAATCTCAATAAGCGGATTTCACCGACACTCGCTTTTTTCGCCTCGGAAGAGTGGCAGACCATACGATCCGAGACAGATTCATAAACCGTACTGCACTCGGCATTGCCTTGCTTCTCATTGGCCGTTCATTCAAGCGCGGCCATCTTTATTTCTCATCTACATTGGTGTCGCGAAAATCATTTTACGTTGTAAAATCATCTGATGGCATATACAAAACTATGGAATAAAATATTTCCACTACACCAGCGATTTTAAACCCACTGTTTACCCCTTGAAATCATGGAGCCCCTTGCTAGTAAACTACCTTCATCATTTTTTGTTTGAACAACTACGATCACGGTCAACAGTCAAATTTCCATTCGTTTATATCACACTAAAAACTGAACGAAAATTCTCTTAATATCACAAAAAAGCTGATTGTCATATACGTTTTGATTTCTTTTCAATTACTATATATAGCATGGTGTTCGGCAAATGTGGTGTAAAAAAATCAAGCAAATTTCAAGGGTCATCCTATAAATTTCCAAGCCTCTCGCTCTCCCTTGACCGATTCCACAATATTTTTCTAAAGATCTCGACACATTTTTTCTAGGGGTCGAGTTTGAACAAAAAAATGTTCTTGTTCAGTTTTATATCGGATATTTCCGATTAACGGAAATTTCCAGACCTCGACAATAAATTCCGTCATAAAATAATGTTTAACACAAATTTCAAGCATAATTCTGGACTTTTCAGAGGTGTGAAAAATTCAAGTATGTATATTTTCCAACTTTCAAGGCTACTACATGGACACCATGTATTCTAAGGAAAAACTGATTAGCCATGAAATCACTTAGCCAAATTTCAGTGGGCCAGTATACCCTAGCTAGTTTTATTTGTTTTCCATCCTGAGTTTGAAAGTGATCCGCCCATTTCCTGTTTCACTTTCAACTCAATCCGCTATCTCCTTTGACAATGAACCTGGCTTGATTTTTTTGTTTTTTCAAGGACATATATATGGCTCGAGCATTAGCGAAAATTATAGATTCGCAAATTCGAATTTGTCAAGTTCACTAGTGACAGACTTACACAAAAACAGAGTTCATATAAAGTAATATAATCTAGTAAGTAATAAATAAAAACCACTAAACTTCTTAATTAGTTCATACCTGACGTTCTTACATCCATTAGCAAATTCGTGCAATGTTAATTAAATATAACCAATGAAAAACCCTTTTAGCCATTGATTAACTGTATTGACTTAACATATTTAACTTCGCCGATTATGCAACGTGACGCTTATATGTTTGGATCAGGACCTCCATGGACATTTTGAACTCGCGAGATCGGTTTGAGTTAGGTTCCGTCCTTTATTATGGAGGTCCCTGGAGGAAATATAGCGTGGTCAAAATGACATATAGTATATCCGATTAAGTCACAAAATGTCAGAATATACATTCGGTGTCTTACTACGCTCGTCTCTTTAACAGAAAATTTGAAAAGAGTATTTTATCCAGTAGAAGTTAAACGACGAATGGTGAAAGCGACCATAAAATTAATGAGACATGATGAAGGCAAAAGCGCGAGGATATTGATCCCTAAGGAAATGCCCGTTTTCATCGCCGGATGAATTTAATGGACGATTAGAACCATCGATTTCCTTAAAATATATTTAATTGCCGATTATAGTTTTAGCAATACTTTTCGTCAAAATGTCCTTAATAGTGTCAAAATAACCAAATTAACCAGTAACTTAGGCACATACTGAGACGCAAAACAGAGCAGCGACGAATGCGGAGAGAACAGCAGCGAAAATAAACCAACGTACTACATGTATATATGTATATACGTATATAGGGACCATATCACGCCCATGGTATGACAATGTACATAATGAACAAATATGATATATGTATTGTACAGTATGAATTTATATATTCCCAGGTGAAAAAATTGCATAGGGCCATATATATACGCCATATGTCGTAAATACATGCATTCACATGATTTATACATGTCGAATTCCTGATACGTATATATGGTAATATGTGGTATCTCCCATACATTGTAACCTACGTTTCCTACGTATGACCCTATATAATTTCTAACAGGGATTATGTGAACTGAACAGACTTCTATTTTTTATTATCATTATATATTTTTAATTATCTAAAAAACACAAAATTATTAGTGAAATTCGAAGTGAAGTCTGCTTGGTGCTTTGCTCTCAACTTCCGTCGCCTCGGAGCCTAATATACGTCATTAGCTTCTGTTTACAATGGGCAAAAAAGGAAGCCGACAATAAAAAAAACCGCTTATCTAAAAATAGCTTTTCAACCCTTCCTCCCCTCCTCCATTCCAAACTCTCGCGGCACACCTGCAAAACCACTTTCGGTACATCTTTCGCTTTTTCGAACTCCGTCTATAAATAGATTTCGCCACGCCTACTTTTCCCCCCGAGATCGATTAGTTTCTCCGCTCCTTTCCTTCTCAACTCTCTCTAAAAACATCTTTTTTGACAATTTTTCAAGAAATGTTGAAAATATGTGAAAAAAATGTCAAAAATTTCATATCCTTAATTTGATATGTATTTTCTGTTGAACCGAATTGTGGTAGCAACTTTTTCAACTTTTTTCCAACCTTTTTAAGTTGAAATCGTAATTTTACAATGTGTTACCAAGTTTTTTTTAAAGTGCAATGTTGGTATATAACATTATCTTCCGAAAATTAGGTTTATGGAGGTGAAATAAAGGCAATTTGTTTAGAAACTAAACCTGCATACCTATTTCTTTAAATATATTTGGTCAAGATTTCATTTTCGTATGGAGTACAATACATAGAACGATAAGTAAAAGCAATTACAAACAAATAAATGAAGTTGTTATGATAGCTAGGTAAAAAAACCGTGTACCTCTTTTCTACTGGGCCCTTTCCTTTGGGGCTCCAAGCACTTGATTAATTTTGTTTTATGTTTAATTTAATTAACAAATACCTTTAATTATGTGTATTTTAAAAATAGTGAACATGTAGTTTTGATCTCGCTAACCCCATACACAAGTCTTGAGGACTACCAGGGCTCACAGGACCAGAAGCACTTATGTATTTTACACACTGATATTTCATGCAGGAAATTCAACTGTTTTCAATATTATGAATTTTCGAAATTAAGTCCATATGTGTATATACAGACTATAAGATACCTGACTACCTATCGCACCTTGGTCATTTGGGATTTCAATTTCATACCATCACTTAATGCTCAAATACATTCCTAGAATATGTGTATTACAGCGTGAACCTCAGATAAAAATATCAAAGATGCGATAATAATCTTAAATTCACCACACTGTAATAGACAAATCAAACTTAGAACCTTAATCTGGCCTATTCTAACCTCAAGGTCCCCAACCTAGGACTTACTTCAAAGGCACGCAGCGGTCCCAACTTGTTAGCCAGCATGTTAACGCACTCCCCTCTTAAATCTGAACAACATAGCACATCTATCGATAATAGTAACGGCTGGAAATTTAGATTATTTCCCATATAAAATTCAATTTTATTTTGGAAAACAGTCTTGAATTTTGTATATTTAGGATTTTCTACAGTCGTGTACTCGTAAAATCTGCGTTAAATATAACAACGACTGATTAGATGCATTCCTTGAGCTTTTGACCATTCAAATATATTTGCGAATGCGATGAAATCTGTTAAATAAATCCCCTTGTCCTATCTTTACTTCTAACCACAAGGTCCCCAACCTAGGGCTTACTTCAAAGGCACGCAGCGGTCCCAACTTGTTAGCCAGCATGTTAACGCACTCCCCTCTTAAATCTCAACAAGTCTTGAATTTTGTATATTTAGGAATTTATACAGTCGTGTACTCGTATAATCGGCGTTAAATATAACAACTTGAGCTTTTGACCATTCAAATATATTTTCGAATGCGATGAAATCTGTTAAATAAATCCCCTTGCCCTATCTTTACTTCTAACCACAAGGTCCCCAACCTAGGGCTTACTTCAAAGGCACGCAGCGGTCCCAACTTGTTAGCCAACATGTTAACGCATGCCCCTCTTAAATCTCAATAATATAGCACACCTATCGATAATAGTAACTGCTGGAAATTTAGATTATTTCCCATATAAAATTCAATTTTATTTTGGAAAACAGTCTTGAATTTTGTATATTTAGGATTTTCTACAGTCGTGTACTCGTAAAATCTGCGTTAAATATA
>JAUJYV010001742.1:0-15794 GCA_033995625.1 Ophyiulus pilosus
TGCATTTTGGGGGCTGGAACGGATTAATGGCATTTCAACGAATTTCAATGGGGAAAATTGCTTCGAGATACGAGCAAGTTGACATACGAGCAAGGTTAGGGAACGAATTAAACTCGTATCTCGAGGTATCACTGTACTTAACTTGCTCGTTTCCATACAGCACTTTGCTGTAGGTTGAAAATGACTCCTGGATGGGACCCTGGATGGTCCCATCAAATCAGCAAAAGGTCCCACACTTGCCATAGCCGCAATGCATAAATTTAAAGATTTGGTACTTTTCTAAAATTGTAATTTATAAGACCATCAGTAGCCCAAAGTAATACTGGACAAATAATGTTTTGAAACCGTACACTGACGATGTTAGGGTATAGCTATAACCTTATTAAACTTTTGAAAATTCATTAACGTAGCATTCCCAATATGGCTACGTTATCTAATTCAATTTACATGCATTGCTTCCCAAGATCGTCTCTTCAGTAGTAAAATAACCTGACTCTAATATATACAGAGATTTTTTAGCAAAGTGATTCTGCATAGAACTTCTAATGTCGTTGCCTTTGCCAGATATGTCATGACTACGATTATACTAAACACTTTATAGAAAAATCAGGTCTACAAATTCCTGTTGAATTCGATTATAGGTCGTTAACCGTTGTACCATCGAACTAAAAAAAAATAACGAGAAGTGACGCAGAAAACTAAGCGCTCTGGAGGCACAAAAACAACATTAAAATTGCCATCAATCTGTCGTTATTCGATGCTAGTATTCGAGGCTGGTGATAAATGCAACACTGCAGCTGTTACCTCGTGTGGTAAGAGACGTGTGTGAAAATACTAAACTATTTAGATACATGTAGTTGGCTGGGTCATACTTTTAGTACATGCACAAACTTTTTATAGAAAAAAAATGATATTCTTGCTAGTGAGCACTGCTAATAAATATGTTCTTAAATTTATCATAGCACATCAGCTACTGTAGCATCACAGCTTATCGTTTAGGTTACGATTTAATCTAAATGTATCTTAAGTACATGTGTTTCGAAAATTGGTAGGACGGTGTTTTTCAACCATTATGACATGAAAATTTGCGAAATGGTCGAAAATGTGCTTTGTACTAACAGAAAACAAAAAAAAAAAAATAGAATTGCTCATCTTGTATAGAGCAGGGTATTTTATTCAAAAACTTATTTGTCATTTATTTCGTAGATAATATGAAAAATATATGGTATTCAAGGGCCATCGGAAATTTCTTACACTTTTATACATATCTTCCTGTCTTACAAACAGGTACAAAATTAATGTATATTCTCATTAAGATTTTAACCGTATCTTCTTGTCTTACAAAAAGGGTAAAACTTAATGTTCATTAAGTCCTCAACCGCAGTTAATCTCTATAGAATTCAAACTACCAGTTTAATAGCAAGCTTAGGGTCCATGAACGTCCTAGACAAAGCCTCGTTACAATGATCTACAGGTAATTTTACAGTTTTTGGAAGTCTTACTGAGTAAAAAACTTAACTGTTGATAAAGTCCTTAACTATAGTTATTCACACCAAATAATTTTCTATATTGCAAGAGAAATGATATTATCATCAGCAATTAACTTAATTGGAGCTACAACATATAACGCAACAAAAACAGCCATGCTTTTAACAATCGGTATTTTGATACGGGCGCAATTATGTTGGCTTTGGCATGCTAAAGGCTCATTCGAAACCATATAGGGTGCTGAGACGGAACAAAACTAATTCATCTGTTCGCCCCCCAATGCCGCTTCAGTTTCATGCAATTTGTTTTGACATGTATTCTCTAATGCCTAAAAAACTTAAAATTGGATTCCGCAATATCCTCAGACAATAAATCAAAAAGCCGCTTAAAATCGCATTTTCCTATGCCAAGTTTACCCAACAGCGAACAATTTAAATAATCCATCTTGGAACGGATAGGCCCCTGATAACAATCCTCCGCATATTTTTTCCGACCACGACTAATTTAACCACCTGCGGTGCAACGCGTATACGTGTCCAGATTTCATTTCTAGATTACCCGCACACGCGCATCCCACTAAACGCTTAATAAATGTGCCTAGTTTTCTCGTTTCGTCGGGATTTGTAGAAACGATGTAATAAATCTCCATATTTCAAGCGCTGACAGCGTTCTGTGATGCAGGTGTACACTGGATGTAATCAACTCTGAGCCTATCACCTTGGACCCGGGGGAAAACAATATGCCGAAGTGTTTAAGTTACCATTTTGTCTACGACACTAAGCCGCCATGATTGTTTGCCTATTACTACAAGCGCTTGTGGAAAGCTGTATGCCTAGTGCTTAGTACACACTTGAAACACGAAACTGAAATTGTTTGCAAACCAATTTGTCGAAACGTGGTTTCGTGAACATATTTCTAGAAACGGGTGTAGTTGTCCACACAAAAAAAGCATTTCGAAAAGGAGGAAATGTTTGCTGTTCATGTTTGCTCTGTGGGCATGTGGGGGAAATCGGGTCAATTCTCTACGTTCTGGTTTACAGGCCTTGGTAGGAGCGCCTTGACCAGCAAACATGTTTCCATTGATCTTCACCGCATCTCGAGCGATCACCGAAATGTTTCATCGAAACACGTTTTTTGCCAAAAAATTTGCTGAAACTTGATTGTTGAAAACTGGTGAGCAACCACGTTCGACAAATTGATTTGCAGAAACTATATTTCAAGTGTGTACTAGGCATAGTACTGAATAAAGCAAACACAAATTTATATATCAATTTGTCGAAACGTGGTTTCATGAACATGTTTGTCAAACATTTTAAGCGAAAGAATGTTTGTTGTTCATGGCGCTCCTACCAAGGACTGTATACTCGTACTATGGCCAAAAACTGGAGTGGGTTAATGCACTACGTCACGTCATATACATATAGGCCACGAACCGAAAACATTTTTTACTTTTATCCGGACAGCCTGTTGGCAAAACGTTTTTTGAAAGTTCTGTACAGCAAACTTATCAGAAACAATTCCGAAACCCTGTTAAGTCTCCTACACTCCTGGTTATACCACTATATTTTCCAACCATCAAAGCGTGTCTCTGAACTTCTGAAGACATCATACATCTCTTCAGGGCCGCATGTGACTCGCGAGCCAAGAGTTGCTCACAGTAGCAGAATGAGCAGAAGTAACCGTTATATACTGCAGACCAATCTCGCCGCTGGAAACATTAAGATGGCGACCAGATAGGCACCCATAACAAACGATCCTCGAAACTAACATTCGTAGAAAGTGTTTGTTTCGTGGCACTTCATAATCTAACATCTCTCAAACTTACGTTGGGCAACGGGTGCCGCCATGATTGATTGCCAGAGCGCTTTCCAAACCCCCACCGCCTCGCTCTTCAATCGATTTTCACTTTGGACAACTATTTCCCAATGGGCAAAGTTTTGGCTCATACTAGGCATGCGTGGAAAATGACCTTCTTTGGACATTCTTCTGCTTCGGTGAAGTTCCTCCTGTCCATCTCCACTATGAAAAAAACAGCACACGCACCACGGTTAACCACAAGTGTTCTGCGATGCGATGCAAAATATTTTCATTAGGGAACAAAGGTCTTGACGTGCTGACTCTACATGCCTGGGTTGTTCTCAACATTGCCTTAAGGGCAAACGCAAGAGGCAAGTCAGTCAAATATGGAAACGAATGCCATTTTTAATAGAGAAGGCGTTGTTGGGTGCTTGCACATCCATCATGTGACTGCATTCGTAAGCCAGATGTTTTTACTTGAAATATTTTTTTAATCTTCATTGTATGTATGAATACAACGGGGAAACTAATACTTTATAAACCTTGTAAAACACATTTGGCTATTCTAAGTATTGTTATTTTTGACGCCATGGTAATACGATTTCTTATCAACAACCAACAGTGCATGGAAATTACCAAAAACTAAGTTTTTACTATGGGCAGTAGTTTTTTTGTGCAAATTCATCTGTTCATCTTAATCGTACACTTCACTACAGACAAGTTAGTTTTGAAAGTGCTTTTTGAAACTAGCAAACTGTATAAATTTATAACACGTTCAACAGTTAATTATTTAAAACATCCAGAATAACTAGAGGAAACAATTAATACGAGCATACAAGAATACAAGAATACTTTATAGAGTTAACAGGCTATGAGAAGTTAAGTAAATTTCTAAATTTTAATATCAAACTCCCACTTTCCACTAATATTGATGTTTCCAAAACGAATATGTTGAAAAATATTATTTTGGTAATAACATATCAAAACTTTCCAAATGTATCTTTTAAAACCGGGAGGGAAATAATATAAAAAATACATTATTACACAATTTCGTAATTAATAGTGTAACAATATGAATCACAAAAATAATTCTGGGCTACTTTACGTCAAGTTTTTAAAATCTATCCATTCATTGTTCATAACTACAAATTCAGTTTTTTGGGTTTGTTTCAATTCAACTCAGTACCCTACAGTCAGAAAAGGAATGCCATATGGTAGGGGGGGTCGTACCCAATTTCAGGAGAATGCTGCCACGTCAGTAGCGAGTTACACATCATTGTTAGATTGAATTTTTACCAAATCAGGGGAATCGTCAGGTAAGCTATTCCATCGTCTAATAAATATTCCAGTTTCAATTTATATTTTTGTCAAGTATTGTGAACACAATATTACACAATGTTAACATTTTTTCTCAAATGTTTAGTACTTTTCAAATATTGCTTTTCACAACGTAACAAAAGCAACTTCATCAGGAGAATCGCCAGGTAAGCTATTCCATCGTCTAATAAATATTCCAGTTTCAATTTATATTTTTGTCAAGTATTGTGAACACAATATTACACAATGTTAACATTTTTTCTCAAATGTTTAGTACTTTTCAAATATTGCTTTTCACAACGTAACAAAAGCAACTTCATCAGGAGAATCGCCAGGTAAGCTATTCCATCGTCTAATAAATATTGCAGTTTCAATTTATATTTTTGTCAAGTATTGTGAACACAACATTACACAATGTTCACAATTGTCAAATTTTTTTCTCAAATGTTTAGTGCTTTTCAAATATTGCTTTTCACAACGTAACAAAAGCAACTTAATAGTCAGAAACTAGAATATTTATTGATACTATTTTCGAACATTTATTGTTGACGAAGTAATGTTGAAATCTCGAGTACAGACAAACAAAGACGTTCGAAAGACCCCGGAGCATCTGACTAACGAGAAAACATTGTCCAATATTCCGATTCGGTGCATTTCCAACGTAACATCAAGTAATCCCTAGATTCACGCATTCTTCAAATTTTGCAAGAAGCACATAAATTTACGCAAATTCCGCATGTATTGATTTCTTTAAAAGGCGTCTCTCCATTATCATATATTTGGAAATATAGAAATGCTTATTCAGGGAGACTTGTGTGCTGCACCGTTCTGATAAATGTTAAGTTCTACCGTGCAAGGTTTGTTACAGGTCGATATCCGTGAGTGCATTCTTCATATACGAGTATAGGTTATGCTTACTTGGCAAAGTGCGTGCATATGCAGCAGCAGAAACCTACTAATTGCAATGGCTGAGAGTTGTTTACAGAGCATTAACTGCATAAACAGGGCTGCACAACGCATTCAAAAGGCCGAGCAACAATTTGCTCAAATTGTTTGCGTTTTCTGAAGAAAGGAAGGGTCTGACATGGCCTGTTATCTGATTTTCGAGACAATAGCATTTGCATAAGCCCCCCTTGTCTTTAATAGTGGCCTTTTTCAGAGTGCTGAACGAAGCAATTGGATGACACTATCTTTCATGCATATCCATTTTTCGTTTATTTACAATTTATGGGTTCGCAACCCTTAGTAATTTCTCACTCCAAGTCTTCAAGGTATGCAGCATTGCACTGCATGCTATTACACATTACGCAACTATGCATTCAAATGCTTAATATTAAAATGAGGGAATTTAGGTGTTATTGTTCCAGTTTATTTTATTATATGTTTTAATATATAAGAATTAATTTTTTATGAAAAACCTAATGGACTCATAATGGATTTATAATGGGCTGCAATCCTATTTAGTTATTCCCACCAGAGGAAGTCCAATCTGATGCTTTTATAACTATATATTGTATGGTACCTCACATGTTGTGTTTAAAGGATGCATGCAGATTGGAGATAATAAACCATTTTTTTTATAATTCCAAGTATCATATCGTAGGAAATTATGCAAATGTATATCACTGTTATAAAAGCATCATATTGGCCTTGCTCTGGTGGGAATAACTAAATATGATTGCAGGATTGGATAATTCACTACGATATGATACATGGAATTATAAAAAGTGGTTTATTATCTCCAATGTATCCTTTAAACACCATGAGAGGCACCATACATATATATAGTTTATTTTGGTAACATAACGAGAAAATCATTAGATGTATATTAAAACATGAATATAGGTAAATTATTTATTGTATGCATTTTCAAGCTAAGTAATAATTTTGCTAATACTATAAGACAGACATGTATGTAAATGTAAAAATTAGTGATTCCATGAGGAATTGCAACGTAATTTTTTAATAAAACTGTACAAGTGCTAGTATGGTATAAACCTTATGCAGATATCGCTTGTAACATATGCCTCTGTAAGTTGAATTCTACTCCCTATTCTTAAGACCTCCCACTTTGACCTCATTGTGTCTCACTAGAGTATAAAAGAATCGAGAAATGATTGATTCACCCTGATTTTGGTCAGTAATAAGTGGCTCTACGCAGTACCATTTCCAATTCTTCAAATCGGTCAACTCTTTAGAGGTGGCATGTTGGATGGTAATACTACTAAGCTACTATTGGCACCTTCACGTATATGCACATTGTATGTAGCTGAACAGCCTTAAGTGGTTGAAATATCATAGGAATATATTATCCTTCCTTCATGAAGTAAACCCCCGCAAAGAACAGTCGAAGGTTTAAATAAGAAAATTCAAGAAGGTACATCATTCAGTAACACCAGATAAGTGTCAGGACCTCAGATGAAGATGTTGCATGCCATTAGAGAAAGTGTTCCTTTTATTTCTGTTCTGTTATACTAGTATCAGATCTTCTGATTGTATTTTCCCAGAACGGTTTTTTAATCTAAAATTTTAAAATTTTATATTGTGTTTTGATTTTGACAAACTGGCATTGAAGAGATATTGTTGATGGTGATGTTGATTGGTTTTATAATTAAACCAAAATGATTAGTCAACATTATAATTTGTGTTCATTTTGTTTAATGTCAATGAAATGACGAAGATGCTCAATCAAAATGTAGGTGTTTCAATACATACTGATTCAATACTTTGGTTATTTGGGTTGTACAATTTTTGAATTTTTTTTGTTTAACTTAATGTCCTGACATTACATGATTCTGAAATTTTTAAATTTAATGTTGTATTTTGATTTTGAAAAACTTGAGATTGGAGAGGAATAAATTGTTGATGGATTCATCAAAACTAAAATGGTTATTTGACATTAATTTTTATATAATTTGTTTAATATCAAAGATGGAGATGCTCAATAAAATGTAGGTGTTTCAATGTACTTTATCTATTTGAGTTGTAAGATTTTTGAATTTTTTAAAACTTAGTAAATAAATAATACCTGTGTCAAGATCTCATTTTTGCAAGAAGTAATACCAATTTGGGCTAAACTTGACGTATGAATATGTAATTGAATTTATGAAAACTTTTTTAAAAAAATGGTTACACGAAATGAAACTCCATGGGAAAATATGTAATAAGTTAAAATTGAAAATGATGACTAGATTGTTGTATCATGAAACCTTGTTCTAAAGAAAAAAAGAAAAATTAACAATGAGAAAAGTGGTAAGTAACAACAACTAAAAAACAGGAAAGAGTGAAAGTTAAAAAAGTGAAAGTCGCTATTCAAGCTAGGGTCCTAGACACGTGCTTATTTTGTTTTACGGTTAAATGATTTATGGCACGTACTTAATATGTGACGAATTGTCGCTCACAAGTGTTCTTCTCCACCACCTACGCCACTCCATAATAACAAATTCCGTTAAGTTAGGGTGGTGGACATTGCCAGGGTGACAGTAGAAGAATGTGTTGGGAATGCAGGACACCTTTCAGAGTCCATGAGAGCAATCTTGTAATGCGCATGGACATGATCGTCACTGTTTTCACAAGACATTAACGCGAAAGGACGTGAAGACGGTTAAGAGTCCTAGAAAAACAGTAGAATTGAATTGAACGACCGCAAAGGCACGACATGTTTGTACGTTGTGCCATCCTTCAGGAGTCCTTAAACCGCTCACCCAATGAATTCGCGTGTTAACCCTGCCTGGCACAACAGGGCATGCCAGCCGCGTAACAACAAAACTGGCAAATGTGCATCGATTTTTTCCCCTCAGCAGCCACGCCGAGTCTTCATTCGTTAAGTCTGAAATTGCATCTGGGATGTAAACTAGATTAGGACTTCGTGCAAGTTTTAAGTTGCAATCCGAGGAGGCGCGAAGGAGCCACGGGCTGTTCAACAAGTCCCCACGTGCCAGATAAAAATGTCTGGTACTTGTAGCGAGACTGTATGAAATGTAATTTCATCGTCGATGGCGTTATCTGCGCAAGTGGCAACGTCTTTGGGGACAACAATCGCTTATTGGAATTTTATCACGTTCCGCAGACGTTTTTATAGGGGTTTCTACGATTGATGTTAACGAAGAGAAGGTGAACTCAATGTTATGTTGATAGAGAATCCTCGAGCTTCTGGATGAGGTTGTGAACAACTGGACAGTCAATTTTTTGCTAAAGTATGCTCAACAAAGTGGATACAGTACACAGTGTGGATACGTGAAAATCAAGGAAGATTTTGGAATTCTACCCCTTGGTCAAAAGTGGCATTAATGTATCAATATAACTTGATTTGATTGTACTTTCTCCTGTGCCCAACAATAAAAATACGGTAGCTTAAATATATACCATTACAAAATATTAAATTCGTGTAAAATTCCATCATTCGATCAAAATTGATAAATTATAATAGTAAGGCATAAAAAATCAATTGTTTTATATTTCTAAGTAATTAAAATGGGGATTTTTTCATGTGTAGGGGCCATTCAAAAAGGACGTCTCCGAAATTACTTCAAAAAATCTATTTTCATAACTGATGTTTGTACAGTGGATGTTGCTACATTATTTCACTGAATATTTTTTGGTTCGGCCGTTAGTCCATTAATCGGGTGCCCTAACTCACGCCTCACAAAAAAATAAGTTTTCAATGGTGAAAATACGCGTCTTTCGTTATTCAGAAACATTTGCTTCCCTGGAATGACATAAAAGAGTGGAAAAAGTGAGTTAGGACACCTGATGAAGGCCTTACAGTCGAAACTTACGTTGTGAAACAGAATAATGGAGTATTAATAATATAAATAAAGAATATTGTATCGTTTTGAAGAATTTTTGTTTTGCAGTAAGGGCCTACAGCCAAAGGCTACTCCATCTTCTCATGAACTTTCATGAAAAGTAAATCAGAAATAAAACTTTATTTTATGATTATGAAGCTAAACCACTTAAAATCTAAATGCCTTAATTAATCGAGTTTTTCCAACCAAATCTAAATTAGGTTTATTATTATTTTATAAACCAATATTCGTTTTGAACAATTTTAACGTCGATTTTAAAACTACTTTACGTAAAACATGTTTGCACGCAATCAAAAGGTGTATATAGAATTACAACGAGACTAAAATATTGTACTTTCATTGTAATTTTAGCTACACTTTATGCATATTTTAATTTTATAGAATTGTGAAGATATGGTTGTTTAAGCCAAGCATCTCGTGTTGTGTTGTGATGAACATATTTTAATATTTTAAAAAGAAGAATGTCGAAGGTAGATATCCACAAAATAAAGATCTCGGGCTGCAAATCAAAGAATCCTTTTAGTGCTGAACTCTTCCCAATTTCTCAAATTTCATCTACTAAATTATATTAAACCAAGTACAAGCAGAGAAAAAAATTGGGACATCCATGACTTCTGAGCATGACATTATCATTGTATTGCTTGAATTCTTCGCGTATAAAGCGAACGTTTTTTAATTAAATTACAGCAAGACTGCTTTCGCTCTGTATCTAGTGTTTTCTATTCATGCGTTACAGAACTCAATATTGCTGCATGCCAACAGCGACCAGAAGAGCATATACATGTTATTGGAATTCCATTTGTAGAAAACTTCGGATCAACCTATTTCGTAGTCTGCTTGGTTTGGTTCGCCTCATCTCTTATTTCGTCAATATTGCTTTATAAACAAAGGGTCATGCAATGTACTTGAGTTTGTCTGTTACCGTCTAAGAACCTGGGTTTATTTCAGAGTTTCAAACCCAGCAACTGCACGAAAAATGTTTTGATGCTCAATACGATTTAGAAAATGCCACATTAGTCGAATAACAGCTAGTGTACTTTATACGAAAGCAATTTTGCGAAAGCCTATCATTTAAGAGGATTTATAGAGAATTTGTTAGAACATGTGCTAGCTATTCTCGACATCATATTCCTCGAAATAAATCAGGCCATTGTATTGCACAAATGTAATCAAATATGTATAAAACGAGTATGTTGCAATAGCCTACAGTATATAGACGCCATTTTGTTAGGAAAAGTTGTAGAGGGCCATTCAAAAAGGACGTCGTCAAGAAGGGGGGGGGTCTTCTGGCATGTGGACACCATATGGACAAGCGAGGGAGGGTGAACCCAATATGGACGTTCATTAATGATGGTATTTGTAGTTATTCTGTTTAATTGAGTTTTAAAGGTTTCTGGACACCCAACGTTTCAAAACATTAAGGAAGTACATGGGGGGAAGATGGGAGGGTGGGGACGGGGACTGGGCTAAAATGGACACCGTGTGGACAGGGGGTAAGGGGAGTCAATTTTTGAAGGAATTTCGAGGACGTCTTATTGGAATGGCCCCTATGTGCATGGCGCTGAGGTATTTAAAGTATTGCCATAAATGACTGTAAACAATCCTTTGGTTTCAAAATATTGTTATCATCGTCCTTTTCTATCGGTAAAATGGACATATTATATCATCTAGGAAATGCAAATGGATGATATGCAAATCTTTCATTCTAAAAGCAGGAATAACTTAGGCGCTCAACGTAAGTAAACCGAATTAATTCACGTGGTAAGCCCTTGTAGATCCAAGTAGATCTCTACTTCAAACATCATTCCAGGAAAGAAATTCTATTTCAATTTCATTTTTCGGCATGAATGTATATAAATGACGAGAATATCAAATCAAACATTTTCACGCACATCCAGAGTCGCATAAATCGATACCACATACAGAGACAACTTTCAAGGAGAAAGGAAAACTTTGGCAAGATGCAAGTCATTGCTGTTTAAGCTCGTCATCCTACATAATCTCCTCTCCAAGTTTCTCTTCCTCAAATATACACCCTGTTACTGGCAGGTTTCTTATCGGATTCTATGCATTTCTTGTTCTTTTCAAATTGCCATTCTATACGATGAGGAATGGATAATTTAACTAAAAACACGCCATTAATAAAGATATGCCTGAATAATTATAATTTAAATCATCTAAACAAGTGCTTACAATTTCACAAGACATTATGTAACCTTACTAGGGGTTATCTGTATCAAATTGTGGAGTTATAATCTTGCTACAAGAACATTCCAAAGCATCATTTTTAAAATGTTGATTAACAATTAAGTTTCGTAAATGGCGTTTCAGAAAATTAATTAACTTTAACTTTAACGTTAACTTTAACGTTAACGGCATGAAGGGAGGAACCAAGGACTTAAGTATCCAATGAATTAACTGAACGTCACGCGCAATCGTGACGTTCCTTGAGTTCATTGGGTAGTTAAGTCCGTGGCTCCTCACTTCCGCCGTTAACGTTAAGGTTAACGTTAAGGCGTTGGCTGGCTCAAACTCTCTAATAACTAGTGAATATCAACTAATTGACACATGTGACGTTTATATTACTTCATATGCGAGTTTGCAAGGTGGTTCATATCATAGCATCATAGCATGTTCTTCTATCCGAAATTAGGAGGCAAAGCCTGCTAAAAATTCACTTGCTCAAGCCAAAAAATATATTTAAAAAATTATAAAAAACGATTACAATCTTGGAAGCACAGTCAGTTCTACCTGTATAACGCATTCCTTAAAAGCAATGTGATTTGAAAATGTGTGTAATCTAGGAGCTCGTGATGATTTGACGGCTTAAGTGGGCAGTTTCCCCTCTTTTTTGCTCTCTTAGACCTTAATGTCTATGAAAAATCCATCTTAAGAGTCTTCATTTTCAACCATTTCCCCTTATAAATACACAATGTATTCCTATGACATTCTCAACAGCCATGGAGGAAAAGAGCGTACTTTCGCACTTCCGGAATAAAAGGTCCAATGAAGATCTTGGATCAAGATCCTTCTCTCACAGGAAATTGCCAAATGCATACTAGCCGATAATCTATCATAATATTACGTGCAGTGCGATTGACAGCATAATTTGTCGTTGGTGCAACCTGATGGCTGACCTTTCATCCCACTTTTCCAGCCAGTCATTAATGATTTTCGGGCTGAATACATCCTCATTACGGTTGAATGTGGACCGATTAAAAGCCTGATCAAGCTTATAACGCCTCGGGCTTCCAGCATCGCTTTCTGCCATCACCAGCAAGAATCAGGTTCGACCAACACCAGCCCAAATTCCCAATTGGTCGAGGCAGCCATTGAAAGTGCGCAATTTCTGGAGGAAATTAACGTTTTGTCACGAATGTCAGTCCCGTTGCAATTAACGGAAATACACCCCAGCAGGGCCTCTTAATAATATATAGAAGCAATATATAGGAATGGACAACCCCACCTCGCCATCGTAAATTGCTACGGTTGGCGATTATCTTCCTCTTATGTGACTTAAAATAATGTAGGCTATTTTATACAAGTCAGGGAACCTTACAGCAGTGACTAACCATGCAGTAAAATGCATTTGGAATGTCTTGGAATGAACTTCTGTATTCCTTAAAAACTGATTTCAACATGATTTCCAAGTCCATTCTTAAATAGTTCCAAATTTGGTAACAAAGTTAAAGCACAATACATGTTTTATTGAATATACAAAGGCTCAATGGAAACAAAAAGGTTCTTTTTTACCTTGATAAACACCAACTATGCAACAAAGTTGCATATTGAACCTTTTCAAACTATCATACCTTGCAAATGTTCCATTTATTTTACAATTTTTTTAAGGTTTCATAAAAGCACATTAAATGATGACACCAGTACATCAGTGTAAATGTACCTAGGAGGTTTTTCCAAGAATTGAGGATTTCGAATAATAAATAATGGTCTCAATAATGATTACTCAAATGCATATATCAATATTTTGCGGTTTCTATCAGTTAACCGGTAGTTCAAGTTATTAGAGCTATAAACAAGAAAAATGCGAACTGGGTTTGCTGTTTCCAAGAATCTGAAAGATGAACACATGTAAATGTGAACTTGTCGAACATTGGATAGTTATTTTATCTAACAATAAAGAACTGCTCTTGCTAAGTGCGACTGTTATCATATATGTAAAACCGTCTTTCCAAAGATTAAATCTCCAAAACGCCAAGCTCTTTAAAGTTTCGCAAAGTACGTCATAGATGGCGCTGAGTTTCGAGCTGGTTGGTATACCCAGTGGCGGTTCCTAGCCAAAATTTGTGGGGGTGCTGCTCCAGAAAATTGTGTGCGCATGCGCACAACAGTCAAACGGTTGGCACTGGGAGCGACAGTGCTCTCTGTCCCTCACAGCCTCGCGTTCAGCTTCCTACTTGCACATGCGCACAACGGTCAAACTCCACGCCGCTGGAACTGTGAGGAGCACAGTTCCATACAAAGATTTTTGTATAAAATGGGGGTCCCCCAGTGGGGGATGGCTACTAATTATATATAGAACAAGTTTAAAGAAATAATTAAAGAAAGAAGGACTCGTTGAGTCATTATATTAAATTTTATCAGTAATATGAAGTGGAAATAGGGGATGCTGCAGTTCCACAGTGTCTATACGCGAGTCGCAACTGGGTATACCACAAATTTGTATAACAGTCCAGGTGGAGAATTTTTAATATATCAAGTTTTTAATATATCAAGTTACTCGAGAATCTGACGTGGGTCATTGTAAAACATGACTGAAATTGAAGATACATTGTGTACAGTATGTATTTATAGAGGGATGGCAAATCAAATTATTACAATCCAGATAACATTACCATTGCAAGACGATCTTTAACCTAACATGGTCTACAACAGAAACAGAAAAGGACAAACCCCCTCGATAGAAGAATGGATGACATTTTTTTACATGTGACCTGTTGACCAAAATGAATATGCTACTGATATACAGTAATTACATTTCACATTTTGGCATCAGTATAATTCAACAAACCAATTCGTAAAAGTGACTTTGCGTAATTACGATATATAATTTGGCGTTCAAGACCTAAATTATTTCCTATTTGGCCCTTCTCCAAAAAAATTCTGTCGACCCGTGTTCTACAGACCATCCACGTGCTCCCATGAAGACCTGTCTTCCCAATGTGCATCAATCATAACGCAATGTCCACCACTACCACCGCTACATTAAGCCCCGGTTAACCTCCAATAAACTCAGCCAAAATTTATTTTTACCGTTAATTAAAATTAATGCAAACCCTCCTTTATTGGAGCCTCCTGCCTAAACAGTCACGCTCCACAACGCGGAACAACGTTAGAGTCCTCCGCTGTGGCACTAGGCAGTCAGTCATTAATGTAAGCGCGTATCATCAAGTGATCTAATTTAATTTTATGGCGGCCATATAGTTTATATTGTTTTCACAAACTCGGTGCGATCGACAACAACCTGCCGCCTTAACCGGCTATGGGTTTTCGGTATTGATCAGGCGCTGCACATATACAACGGACTCCAACCACTCATTGCAAACTGGTGAAATCCCTTGGCTATTGCAAGGGGATCACACAACACGTGCAACTGTTACATTTCTTGCTCTATTAACATTCGTTAATCACGGTTTAGGCAACCGTGCAACGAACGCCACTTGCCAGCCCTAACGTAAATGGGGCATCGTGGAAGGAACAATGGTGGCAAAGGGGGAAAAGTCACCCCGGTTAAATTGTCCGTTACCCGGGTCGCGAGCACTTAACCGCGTCTGTCAACCAATGACACGTTGGAAGAAATTAACACAAGTTGCTAGCTATTACGTCCACTTTGCCAACCTGCAAGAACTGGCTGTTGGCAGGTATATGTGCTTGTAAAATTAGCCTTATACTCGTATATTAGGTCCTGCTCGGGTGGTAAACTTACACATGCTAATTAAACACTGCCTTATACATGCTAAACACTATTATACATGTCAAACGCTGTCTTATCCGTGCTAAACACTGTCTTATACATGCTAAACACTGTCTTGTACATACATGCTAAGCACTGTCTTGCATGCTAAACACTGTCTTGCATGCTAAACACTGTCTTATACATGCGAAACACTGCCTTATACATGCTAAACACTATTATACATGTCAAACACTGTCTTGTACATGCTAAACACTGCCTTATACATGCTAAACACTGTCTTATACATGCTAAACACTATTATACATGTCAAACACGTACTATTATACATGTCAAATGCTGTCTTATCCATGCTAAACACTGTCTTATACATGCTAAACACTGTCTTATACATGCTAAACACTGTCTTATACATGCTAAACACTGTCTTATACATGCTAAACACTGTCTTA
>JAUJYV010001743.1:0-15794 GCA_033995625.1 Ophyiulus pilosus
GCTACTGACGTAGGAGCATTCTCCTGAAATTGGGTACGACCCCCCCTACCATATGGCATTTATTTGCTGACTGTAGGTTACTGAGTTGAATTGAATTGATTTGAACAGACTAAAAATAAAATCGTTTTAACCATAATGTGTCAACATTTTGTTAGCAGCATATCAATCGTAAATATTTTAAATGGTGAAAAAAGTAAAGGAACACTGTAGAATTGGCTTGGTTTCAAATCAAGAATAGAACAGCGGATAAAGCATCGATCCGCTAAAAATTTGGCAGCCGTTCAAATCCCCAGTGCACGCTGTGATTGCGCAGATTTCATTAAAAATTCAGAAAACGCGTTAAAAACGCCCTACGTTATGCCATCAAAAAGCTCACCTTAAAGTCATCCGTATAAACATAGTCTGCTGGTACGAAGGAGTTTCCAACGAGATACAAAACCAAATAAAGGAGCCCGATGGCACCTCGAACCAGTCCAGCTTGGACGCTATTTTTCATTTAGAAAACAAAAAAGGGTGAAATTAGGAATGATCGCTAAATGAGAGAGAACACGTAGGATTCCCAGTCAATTTTTCTTTTTTTAAAATTCAAGAATTTCTTACGAATTATAAGAGACAAATATAAAATAATTCAGGAATTCCCGCACATTTAGTTATGTTGGTATAACTTTGAAATTACCTGTTTGGCTTCTCAGGAGTCGGTAGCAATTGCTTATTTACAAATTTTAGATACCGATTCATAGAAAACTGGAAAAAAAAAAGAATTCGGGGTAAAACGTTTACCCGACTACTTCGAAGAACTTTACAACCGTGATTCAAAGACTAGGAAGCAAGTCCAAACCTGTGGTCCGACTAAACAACCACCGAAGAAATATACATATCCGGCAATTTCGAGCAACGAAGGAACTTTGGTTAAGGCAGTTTCCTTCTGATCATTCGAAAGCTTCTCCTGGAAAAAACCCCCGATTCAACTCGCTCGTTAGTGGTTTTAACGATGAATGTCAAAACAAAGTCGATAACGAATACTAACCGGCGATTTCTTTCCATCATATACATCAAAAACCAAGGCTGCACAACAACAAAAATACAACTTTGATTAAGATAACCATTGCTGTCAAATTAAATTTAATCGTAAAATCATACCGATGGCCCTAAGAGTTAAAACACAATGTGGCATAGTCCATGTTATGTCATAATCGTCCGTCTCCGTGAAATAATATCCCAATAGGAGGTATCCCTAAGATGAAAAAAGTATTAATTGTAAATAATGAATTAATTAACCACTCGCCGATGGTTGAGTGGGCTACGTGCTCGCCTCTCGATCCTAGGTTGCGGGGTTCGCTCCCCGGTCGAGGTCGGTGGGAATTTTTACGGATGGGAGAAATTCCCTGAGTGGCGGCTCTTTCGGATGAGAGTTTAAACTAAGGTCCGGTGTTGATTGTTGCACGTTAAAGACCCCTTGAGAGGGGGTGGAAAGTCCCCCTCGTAGGCAAAATTCCCAAATAGACCAACAGACAAACAAACAGTAAGAGCATTCTCCTAAAATTGGGTACGACCCCCCCCCCCCCACCATATGGCATTTATTTGCTGACTGTAGGGTACTGAGTTGAATTGAATGTGGGCATTGAAATATTTCAAAGGCAAGTATCGTGCCAAGAAATACTTTCTTATACGCAGTTGCGGCTCGCATATAGGCACTGTGGAACTGCAGCACCCCCTATTTCCACTTCATATTACCGATAAAATATAATATAACGAGTCCTTTTTTCTTTAAACTTGAACTATATATAACTAGTAGTCATCCCCACTGTGGGACACCCAGTTTATACAAAAATCTTTGTATGGAACTGTGTGCTTCACAGTTCCAGCAGCATGGAGTTTGACTGTTGTGCGCATGCGTACATAGCAGCACACACGCAGCACCAAGCTGCACGCAAGGCTGCGAGGGAGAGAGAGAGAGAGAGCACTGTCGCTCCCGCAGTGCCAACCATTTGACTGTTGCCGCACCCCCACTAAATTTAGCTTCGAGCCGCCACTGCTTATACCATTAATATCACGATAGACAAATAATTTTTGGATGCAAGTGAGTGTACAAATGTACAAATGTTCTTAAAAACCAATATGTTGTATCGACTACAATAATCTAGGACAACAAAATGGATACAAAATGGTAAGTTGCAGAAGAGCTAACAAAAGACAGCTAAGATCAATTATTGCACCAAATACGTAGTGCAAATAACGATAAAGTCAAACAGCAAAACGGGATGCGCCTAACGACATGTAATTGATTGGGAAAAATGCATTTTTCGATGCAAAAAAAAAAAGAGTAAGAATAGTGAAAGATCCAAAAAACTCACCATAAAATATACGAAGGCAAAAATGACTGAAAACTTTGTTCCACCTTCTACCAACAGTAGAATATAAAGTACCACAACACATCCTAACGAATGAATTACGTCAGTTCCTAAAATAGTAGACAAACGTGCCGATTAGTAACCCGGACGTCAAACCTGCCAACCGTGTTCGCGTTTAAAAAATCCGCAACTAACCATAATTAAAATAGCAAAGCAGTATTCCAGAAATTGCAAAAAACATGTGTTGCGCAGTTGCATTTTTGTTGAAGGCAACATTTCTGTATAAGAAGGCCAAAGGGAAACCTGTAAAAACAAAAAGAATTTCAGTTAGATGATCAACTTATTATTAAAAAAAAAATTAATCACACTGTAAATATTGAGAGTACATGTATATCTTGCCACCAAACAAATGTGCTAAAAACCACATGTGGAAAGTTGGGAAACAAGGAAAACACAAAGAAAACAGGAAAGGAGAGAAAGGAAAAAGCCATTCAAGAGTTGATGACCGTCCAACAACCATCCAGCAAAAATCGAATGTTTTTGATAATCTCGGCTTGTGATTAAATTCGCATATTATTCCTCGGCCTTTGGAAAGGAAGCAAAAGAAAAAGCACTTCAAAAATTGATGACCAAACAATAATCCGCCATCAGCTGTTTTATAAGCCAAAATTTTTGATTGTCTCGACTTGTGGTTAGATCTTTGACGACCTGTATAAAGTAAGATAACACTAAGAAGGGAAAAATATGGTTGGTCGCTTGAAGTTTAAAGGCCCAAAGACGACCAATGTCATAGAGGGCTTAAACAATGTCGGTGATATATCCCCATATCCAGCAAAAGTCAAAGGAAAGAGAAAGTAGAAGAATAAGGAGAGGAAGGAGCACGGTCGAGGCCGATTTTTAGAGGAACTACCCCGGCATTTGCCTGGAAACAACTGTGGAGAACCGCGAAAACCACAGTCAGAGTGGCCGACCCGGACGTGATCGTGCCTGGGTCTCCCGATTGCTAGGCGGATAGCGTTACCACTAAACCACCTAGCTCGGTAATTAAGGAAAAAAATATAAAACGAAGGAAATAAACAATCCATTCAAGAGTTAGTGACCAAACAACAACCGTTCAGAAAAAACAGCATTATAAACCAATGTTTTTGTTTGTCTTAGCTTGTGGTTGACTGATACAATCTTCTGACGACCTGACTAAGATAGAAAGAAGGCATGTTTTAACAGACTACCAGTTAAAACCTTAAAAGCAGTAGTTTGCTAAGCCAGATAGCGGGTATGGCTAAGACTAGTTAGCCTTTCCTAAACTGGTTTGAATGCTTCCTTATTAAACATAGGAGATTAGTGCATAGTTAGTTTTAACAAAAACTACTTTTTTATGACATGGTTATATACGAGTCTAGATTATAATGCGGGAATGTCGTTTTCATATTATTCTCAATATAGCAACGATACATTTTAAAATATAACTATGCTAACTAGTCTATCTGCTGACTTGACCCACTTTAGCCTTGTCACAGATAGACAGTAGTTGCCCATGAGGAATGCGTTGCAAAAGATCACGCCACTTTATAATTAGTGATTTGTGATGCATAACGCGACGCCTTTGCAGCCTATCAGTTGCTAGGCAACTATAGAAGGGAGAAAGTTCAAAAATACAAAGTACTAAAAAACCACATTTTCCTTGTTATTTTCAAAACACATGTGAAATGTAAACATTAACTGCAATAGGAGAAGACAGTCCTTGACCAAATGTTGCCTTAGGCGATGTATACGTTACCGAAAGCTAAAAATAATTTGGTAGACAAATGGTGATCCTTTATTAACACACTATTCACTCACGTATTTAACAATAGTTAAAAATATTAAAGTTTTGTCATTTTTCTGCAGAAATGAGGAAGAAAATAGCGAGAAAGCAGACGATATTTGATCATGATTCGAAAATGGCGGGCAACAAATGGGAAACTAATGAAAGGAGGACAAGTTCGTCTTATTTTCAATTAAGATATTAAACAGTCGTGTATTTACCTGTTAATATAGAAATCAGCAACCGCAAGGCCGGTTCAGAAGTACCGAAAGTTTGAGCAACACTCCCCACAAATCCAACCGACGATACCTCAGCCGCCATCTTGGATCCAATCTAGGCCTTTACGGAAATGACGTTGGTCGCGTGGTTTTCTGACGTCACATCTACGGAGGCTCACACGGGTAATGCATAGCAAAATTGCATCATTTACCTGTCGCAATTTCGCGTTCTAGCAAAAGAAAAACGAATCTTGCATCGCGTTAGAGCGATTAAAATGCCATCTTCCGAATACTACAGTTTAAAGCTAATACACCGTTCATTCAAATTCTTCCTAGATTTTTCAAACAATCGCCCCGTTCAGTTTTCAAGGCCAAACATTTCGCAACGCTGGAACACACTGTCGATAATTTACAACCTATTTTAAGATAATGCAACTTCTTCAAAAATCCACGTACGCTCAGCTCATTACAAAACAACATTTTATAAATACAAAAATATCCCCCAATGGATTTTTAGTCTAGGAATATGCATAAATTGAGAACGAATTTCTCTCCACGTGCCTGGATTGTCGTCATAGTGCCAAGGTGACCAGATCCAGCTGCTTAAATCCCTAATCCAAGAGTTAATTTCCCCCGCAATCAGGGGACGCATATCAAAACAGAATGCTATGGCAGAAGATAAACGTTTTCGGAGCGAACAGTTGTAAATATTTGTAGTTTAAATATGAATTATTACATTCAAGTGGCCGAGGACGAAAGTGAGGAACCCATAGAGTTACCTTGCGAGGACGATGGCACCTTATTATTGACCACTTTGGCGGCGCAGTTTCCAGGAACCTGCGGTTTGAAGTTCAGAAATCCTGACACAGGAACCATTCGAGGAGTTCGTTTGGCAGAAGGCAGATTACATCCCCCTGAGACGAAATGGGGCAATTTAGTTTTTATTTGTGTTTTCCCGAAAGGTGAGAAAATGTTTCTTAGGCTCGTGTTCGACGTTTGTGCCACACTAAAAGTCGATGACATTACTTGACAGCGAAACCTAGAAGCAACAGCTAGCAATGTCCTTGAGAAATGTACATTTCAGCTGTTTAGTATCTTATTTGAAAATTTACATGTCTATATGGTTATAAGGATGGCTAAACTATCTGAAGACATTTTTTAGTTTACCCACCTAGAAAATCTCCTAATAAGTCCTAACGAAATTCCATGTAAAATATACTGGCCTTTACCATGTGCAAAACCAGGTCAGGTGACCCAGGATTTGATCTTTGGTGCGAATAACGCATATGAAAGGACTAGCAACTTGTTAGCCCTATCCTTATATCATCATCTGTACTTAAACTGTTAAAAAGTGGTATAAATCCATGTTGTTAGCACATTTTCTAGTCTTAAACTGTTATCGGTTTGAATGTTATAATGTAATAAGATGCCAGGCTTGATCTTCCAAAATTGGCATAGATTGGGCACTTTTATCCTCTAACCAGATTTCTTTGTGACCAGCATCGATACTGAACGATTTAAAATCGATTTGTTCTCATTTCAGTTTATTCTTTGTCTCCCGCTGTATCCCATGTAGAAAACAAAAGAAAGTCCGACGAGCAACTGGAAAACTCGACGGCCAAGACGAAACGCATGGAAAGCAAGCAGAAATGCTCCGATCTGATTGTCCTAGGCCTTCCTTGGAAAACGACAGAACAAGAACTGAGGGAATATTTCGAACCGTTCGGGGAAGTGTTAATGGCACAGGTAGTTTACGCGTTTTCGAACACCGGATATTGTCAGCCCTCGACTCGGTTACAAATGCTTAACTTTTGCAAATTGCTTACCAGGTTAAAAAAGATCCCAAGACCGGACAATCTAAGGGCTTCGGCTTCATCCGCTTTGGCAACTATGAATCTCAGATGAGAGTGCTGGCACAGCGTCACATGATCGACGGAAGATGGTGCGACGTAAAAATTCCCAATTCCAAGGTACCTGTCAGCAATGATCAAGTCTAAAATAAGTAGATGTGGAAAAATTGGAATTTGAAAATTTTAACTTCTTGACTGTGACTGTCATATCATATCCACTGTTCGGGTGGGACCGATTGTTGGCCAGGACAGAGGGTAATCCGTCCCACTGGTCCTTCATTCCCTGGTACAGTAAAACCTGTCTAAAACAATACTGCTGGGACCGGGCGTCGGTATTGAATTAGACAGGGCCCTTTAAATCAATTGAATTGACGTCGGGACCGGCCGATAATATTGAATTAGGGAGGTTATTGAATTAGACAGTATTGTTTTAGACAGGTTTTACTGTAGATGCAAAGGGGGTCCCTTTGGCAGAGGTTGCTGCCTGCGGGCCCAGCATGCCAATGGTCCCCAAAACAATAAAAATTATCTCAAATGATTGAACTAATTCGTTAAAGGTCTAGGGCCTGCATTTCCAAATTTTGTAGGCCGTATAAGCAGCGCTGATCGGGCCCTACCCTACACACGACCTATAGGGTCGTGATTCACCGACAGTAGCGTGTCTCATGCCCTACTTTTGTGTTCCTTTCACAGGAAGGTCAAATGCCGTATCTGAACCGCAAAATCTTCGTTGGGCGCTGCACGGAGGACATGACGTCGGACGACTTACGTGAGTATTTCTCCAAGTATGGGGAGGTGACGGACGTTTTCATTCCCAAGCCGTTTCGCGCTTTCGCGTTCGTCACTTTCCTGGACCCAGAGGTAGCGCAGAACCTATGCGGCGAGGACCACATAATCAAGGGCAACAGCGTGCACGTGAGCACGGCCGCGCCCAAAAACGAGTCCCACGCCGGGCCCTTCGGCCGCGGTCCCGGGCGAATCGACCCCAAGGTGGCCACCGCCTTCGGAAGCCAGCACCACGGCGGCGGCATGGCCAAGTCCAGCCTGGGGAGCGGAGGTGGTGGCGGCGGTTGGGGGGGACAGAGCGGGGTGGCGGGAAGCGGGGGCCGAAACAACGACATGCCCAACCTGGCGGCCCTGGGCAGTAGCCTAGGGCTCGGGGGGACCCTGGGGAGCGGCAGTCAGTCACTGGGCAACAACCAGAACGTCAACACCAACCCCGCCACTCTGGGACTGAGCGCTCTCAATCTCGGGGCGCTGCCACTGGGCTCGGCCATGGTGGCAGCCGCCCTGGGTCAGGCCGGATGGGGCATCCTGGGCAACATCCAGGCCCAGGGTGCTGGGCAGGACGGCCAGGGGTTCGGCAGCCCGCAGAACAACAACCCTCCTGCGGGCGGTGGAGGGAACCCCGGCAACACGCCAGGAGGGCTCTTCAACTGGATCACCCACAACCAGGGCGCGCCAGACGTGTCCGCTCAGGGCGGCCAGGCCGCTAATGGGCCCTGGCCGCAGAGGGATCCAAAGGCCAGCTACAACATGGCCATCACGCCCTGAAAAAAAAAAAATCCGAAGGGAATGAAGGAAAAAATGACTGTGAGGTATGAAAGAGCAAAAGATGTTTCGGATGGATGTAAAACTTTTTTCTCTCTCTCGTGGTAAACCTAGAATGACTGTCGAGACAGGCTGTTTTCGAATATTTGTTTTGTTTTTCTTTGGTCAATTTTATCCCCTCTTATCCGCAGGAACAATTAGCTTAAATTGAAGCTAAAAAGGATGGTCCGTCACATGACCCGCGGCAGCATGTAGGAAAAAAACCATAAGTTGGATTAATTATTGTTAACATAATATATTTAATTACTCGCATACAGATTTTACTCTCTCTGTTGATTAAGGAAAAAAAATATGGATAAGAATAATTAAAGATTACACAAGTACCGTAATCTTTAAATTATTTAAATGTGCGGCCCATTCAGTGTGAAAAGTTGGGACCATCCTGCGCTTAACTCTTCCCAAGTTTGGCGACGCAAAAAAATTCGCTTTTTAAGTTCGGCAGTTTCCAAAAACGGGCGAAATAAAAGTGAATTTTTTGCATTTGCCGGCGCCTTCAGCGGATTTAAATTTTATCCTCCCCTCTTGCATGGGAAAAACTTATCTTTTAAAAAGAGTCTCTCGAAGGGTGGTACGCTACTTCGCCTTTATTCTTCATCCCACCATTCATTTGTGTATTTTTTTTTTAGAGCTCCTCTCCCCACTTTTCTCCCCCCTCTCCCCCGTTGTTTATATTCACCAGTGTATTGTTCATGGGTGTGAAATTGATGTCATATCTGCTATTTTTCCGTGTGAATGGATCATATTATTCTATATTTTGAAAACGCACGTTAATCTTCCGTATTGTACACTCCTTGATGGGCTCCGAATGTTTTAATTTGAAACGGATCGGACGGTTTCGTTTACTCCATTTTTCTGTCGCGAGCTGAATTCGGCTCTAGACGCCCTTTGCATCCACGGTAACAAAAATAAGCTAGGAAGATTTTGTGCTAAATTTTCATAACTGCCTTAGGTTAGGAACTTTCCGTTTAAAATAACCTAAATTTCATAAGAAGTGATGTATCTGTTACATCAAAAATATTCAGCCACATATTTACGTGTGCTTCGACATCAAACGATTCATCCCAAATTTTCACTGACCTTCCACTGGTAACTATTCCGTTGGTCCTTTGACGAATTCAGGTGGCAACACGATGCTCTGACACACCAGTCCCCCCCATCATTTTCATTTTTGAAACTAGAAAAAGCTAGAATGAAAGCAAGAGTAATGTATGCGTGGATATGAAAGACTTATAATAAGTAATAAAAAAATAATATACGTTATATAAAAATGTACATAGATATACGGACGATTAGCTATAAATACTAAGACGAATGAAAGGTTATTTTTATCTGTAAATTATCGAGATAGTTAAAAAAGATGCGCAAATATGACCGAGACTTACTTACCCTTCTGCTAGATTTAGCCTCTTGCATCCACCTCATTTTTTCTCTCGTATCGTATCGTTAATGTTTCCTTAAAAAAAAAACCTTAGATTCGGGGTAACGGTAACCTTTAAAATATCCTCTCCTCGCTTTCTTAACGGGATATCGATGCTAACGAAACAAAACTATAAAGTACAAACTAGATGTATTTTTCTCGGCACGTCCGTAGTGCCGCTATATTTAAAACCCTCATTTTCTGTTTTTTTTTGTCATTGTCTCGGAGTATAATTGGAGTGTATGAAACTGAAGACGTGTGTGGGTGGCATTTAATACACAGATACCTCTATTTTTAATAATAAGAGAGAAAAAACCTTCGGATATGTACACACATGAAACAAATCATAGTAATGCAACTTCATACCGTTAGCCGTTCGAAATGCTACGTGCCCCAGTTGCATCACTGGACAGGAGTAACATCTAGTAAGTTCGGAATGGAGCGAACGAAGTTCCTCTAGAACAGAGTGGTCCAAGATGCGGCTATAAGTCTTAAAAATTTAAGTTTAAGTTTTTCTATTTGTCCACAATTAGAAAAAATGAGTACCATCATATTTAAACATGATGCAACACGAGATTGGTACGTGACGGAGTTACATTACTATAGTTTGTTACATGTGTGTGCGTAACCTTTAAAAATGTGAGACTGCGTGTGTTAATGATGTACAGTAGTGTGTGTGAGAGAACGAGAGAAGAATGACAGAAAAAAATAAATTATGTGTACTCTGGGTACAGAGGAGATGCGAATGAATTTTAACAAAAATATATAATAAGAGTAAGAATGATTGAAAGTTCCAAAAAAAAAAAAATGCATTTTGGTCATCGTTTTGATAACACCGATCAATTAGACACTCCATAACGATTCCCTTCTCTCGTCTCTCCTGCACATTACTTTAAAAATAAATTAAATATATTATAAATACAGTATATGATTTGACGCGGCTTATCGTTGGGACTTTGTTGATATTTTTTTCAGAAGAACTTAAACCGTTTGTTAGTGCCGCCAAGCGGAAAGTTAATCTAATGCTGCTGTCGTTAAAACTGAAAATCATTTTTTTTTTGTGCTTAATTTAGAAAGTGAAATTTCATCATTTTGGAAAGACGAATGTGAGATAACAAAAGTTTGAAATTAGTTTCTATTAAAAATGTGTCATTTGTCAATTGATGCTGGAATTTTATATCCGCATTTGGAAATTTTAGTTAATCAGAAAAATCTGACAAAAACAAACTCAAGAAAATGTATCCGACTTTTTGGGAAAATGTGATAATTAGTCGTTGGACACCCCGACTGATAGTTTTGCGCACGAGTCACAAAACTGCAGTAATTTCAGAATATTTGAACTTACTTCAGCTTAAATGTACCGTCGTTAAGCACAAAATAACAGTTAACAGTAAGAAAATCCATGCTATTTTCTAGTCTTTCCATTCGAGTGAAATATGCACTTAGTATCCTAAAATAAAAAAATACACAAATTAAAAGTCCCGCTTTTAAAGTGCAACGCCACAGAGTGAAAGTAATACCGTGCTAGAAACCTCGATTTTCAAAATTTATTTAAATGTATTTCGGTTGTAGTTCTTCTGAAATGCCCAAACACGCGATCGTAAGATTCGTAAACGTCTGCACAGTTTAATAATCACCGTATTTATATATTTTTTTTCGTTTCTTAAACAAAAAGGGTGCTCTAAGAAACGTGTTATATTTGAAAATGATTATTATGTACTTTAAACCCTCTGTGCTGCCGCTGTCAGGCTGAAATTTGTTAGCGTTGTGTAATTTGGAAAAGATCTCGTGTTGCGAACGATAGTTTCGCTCATATAAACACAGTGTGTAAAATCTTTTGGCCAAAATGCATTTTCAGTCTGTTGTTGAAATGAAATGAATGTTGTGCGTATCGAATAGTGGGATAAAACTCATTGTATGCTTTAATAGCGACCGGGCCGAGCAGCCCGTTCGATATTACGGGTGTGTGTACGTGTGTGCGTGAGAGTGCGCTTTCAAGAAAATAATAAAAATCTCTTCTAGTTTAAACTAGTCCTCTTTTTTACTAGGTGTCTGAAACTAGCAAAGATAACTAGTCGTACTGCTGTAAAAACTATCCATGGTATCTGTTGTTGGTTGGGGTTTAAGGGCCCAAAGGCGACTAAGGCTAAAAAGGGCCCAACCGGTTGCAAGTTGGTCCTGTAGAGCGTCTACAGGGCCAACCAATTAATCTAGACATGTGTTATCGCACAGATTCATGTGATAGAGGACGATAGACTGACTGGGCCCTGGTTCCGGAGAACGCCTTAAGTTACATTAATTTACATTAAGTTAAATTACAGCCTGTAAGTCATTACTGGAGGCCCAGCCTAATTAACACAGGACAACAAAACAATTAGAAAAGGGTTAACAGGTAACAGTATGAGCCATGGTATCTAGTAGACTTTGGGAAACATTCTTGAATTTTTAATACCTTGGTAAAGTGGGAAATTATTCTTGAAATATGGGTTAAACACCAGTTTATGCTGAAATTTCCGTTAATCAGAAAAAACTCCGATGTAAAAACAACAAAACTCTAGAAAAGTTTCGAGCTCTTTGGAAATACAGTCGATTCCGCTTAATTTGGACACATCCGGCGGAGGCGTTTTGCCCCGATTAGGCGGCTGCCCAGAATATGCGAAGTTAAAAAATATACACTGTCCAGATTTGTTCTTGACAATTTGGCCCTAATAAATGGTTGCCCAGATTAACCAGTGTCCAGATAAAGCGGAATCGACTGTATATCGTGGTTGGTTGAAGTTTAGAGGCCCAAAGACAACGTCCAGGGATATATCCCCACATCCAGCATACATGCAAGTCAAGAGGAAGTTGAAGAATAAGGAGAGAATGTAGCACGAGCACGACCAATTTTTTAGAGGAACTACCCCGGCATTTGCCTGGAAACAACTGTGGAAAACCGTGAAAACCACAGAGTAGCTGATCCGGTCGGGTATTGAACCAGGGTCTCCCAATTGCCAGGCAGATAACATCACCACTAAAACCACCTAGCTCGGTGAAATATATCGTGGAATTGGTCGTGGGGGTGTAATTCGACTGAGACCTAGAAAACTGGCTACACAATTCTGGTTCGCCCTATGTTGGAATATTGTGCGCCTGTTTGGAATCCTCACAGGATGGTTCATATACAGGCTATAGAGATGGTCCAGCGTAGGGCAGCCAGATTTGTTAAGGGCAACTATCAACATTCTGCGAGTGTGACAGAAATGCTCCACTCTCTAAATTGGGACACGTTGAGGTCCAGACGCGAAACGTTATCTATGGGATTATTCAAAGTTTTAATCTTTCTCCAAATTCACATCTTGTTTCCCAAACATTAACGCCTAACGACCACTCTAGGAGTAGACATAATCACTCAAATTCTTTGACCGAGCTTCGTGCTAAGACGGATGCTTACTATTGGTCCTTCTTTTTGCATGCAATTAGACAATGGAATAGCCTACCTGGTGATTCTCCTGATTTAATAAAAATTCGATCTAGCAATGATGTCTAAGTCGCTACTGACGTAGGAGCATTCTCCTGAAATTGGGTACGACCCACTACCATATGACATTTACTTGCTGACTGTAGGGTACTGAGTTGACTTAAATTGCGACAACTTTTTGTACCAACTAGCGGTGTAAACATTGCTTGGTTGGCAGTTGAAGTTTAGAGGCCCAAAGACATCTAAGGTCATAGAGTAAGAAATATTGCAAACATAAGATTTCGTTTCACCACATGGCATAATAAACTTTATTTAGTTGAGGAATATGCAGCATTTAGCAAAAATAAGCCTCCTCAATGATTAATAAACGGTCCTTGTAATATTAGGATTAAAAAGAATGAAAATATATTGGTCACATTGCAGTATCATTTAACCAACCTGAGATCACAACAGATTCTTCTATACTAGATTTTGCCACTATATTGCGCGAAAAAACTACAAAATCTTGCATTGCACTTGAAAAATTGATTGTTTTGAACATTATTAGGCACAACTAGAAACATCACAGGCAAGACTTCTTCCTGGTTTCATAAATATCTCTGATGTAACCATTATCAGTCACAACTGCTATAAACATCAATCAGATCTTTTTTAAAATTTCGGTTTTTTTTTAACGGCTCGTGATACGCTTCAGTATTATTTCCTTATTAGTTTTTTTCATTTAATACATTTCCTCGAATGCCGGAACGCTATTGAGTACGTAGCCAAACTGATTCTTGCAAGTAGCGAATTGCCAGCTCAAACTTAACGTGTTATAAATACTTGTGATATACCTGTTCAATGATAGGATTGGTCCACGTTAAATGGCTCCCAAGTTTTTCATCCGCTGCAAATGCATGGAGGCAAAACAATTTAAACATTAGCTTGCGACGGTTCCGTCCCCGCCATCTTTTTGGCTGACATCCGTAGCCTCCCGCAAAGCCTAAATAACACAAAAAAATCAGTTTCAGATTAGCTGCAGAAACATCGTTTGGTAATCAATGTTTCCCGAAAAATAACCGTATTTACTCGTGTAATGGCCCACACCCAATTTTTAAACATTTTTTTCAGAAAAAAACAAAACTTAACAAACTCTGCATGTCAGAGTTGTCGCATTTCGATAAATTTGAATAAAGTCGCCAATTTTAAATAAATTGTAAATTTTCATTGTGAAATTACGGGTAAAAAGAGACTAATAGCAAGAGTGAGAGTGATTAAACACAATACAGAAAATCACGAATGAACTTTTATAGTTAACAAGCAATTGTGGAAAATCTGTTTATGTGTTATAATTTGAATGGGGAAATGTTTAAAATTTGCATATATTATGCCGTGAATCACAGGCTATTTGCCTTAAAATAGTAAAATGTTCATTTTACAGGTCGGTGTACTAGCGACAAATATTTAAAGGAGATTTTTGTGACGTGTTAACAAGATGTCTTGCACAGGTTTTGGAAAATTTGTAAAAAGGTGGGGCTTAAACACTATACAGTGGAACCTCGCATAACGAGCATAATTCGTTCCGGAATCTTACTCGTAATGCGAAACACTCGTTAAGCGAAACACAGACTGATGTAGCAATGGCACGAAAAGTTCCATCGCACAATTCGGGGATTCCCCTTATCACGTCACTCGTTAAGCGAGTCATTTTTTTACAACTCATATTGCTCGTTAAGCGAGGTTCCACTGTAAATTTACAATAGGGACCTTCACACGATATATGGCAGCCCCAAGCTGGAGGCGCTGTTGGGCATTCAAAAACAGGATGCCCCAAAAATAAAATTTTCAGCTTCCCTGACTTTTCCAGGTTTGAAAGCAAATTTCCCTAACCAACTTGGCGTCATTTTGCCGTCACGAGTGTGTTGCGCATGCGCAAATGCGTGACGCTCAACTTTCGACGTCAGTCATCCCATTTTGAATCCGGCAAAAAAAATTTAAAGAAATAGGAGAAAGGGGCAGGAAACATCAAAGAGTGGCCCTAATCTCAAGGTTGAAAAACGGCCGATATTATAGATAAAACATCCAGATGTGAAAAGGGCCATCACTAGTAAATATCCTATTAAGGCTAATTACTTCTGCCCTCATTCTGACCATATGGTGTACAAAGTCGAGCAAATTCACTGTTTAAAAGTTCAACAATATTTAATGTATTCAATTTCCCTGACTTTTCCCAAATAATACATTTTCCCCTGACTTTTCCAGGTCTTTCCAATTTCCCTGACTATTCCAGGTCTGGGGTACCCTTAAAAAGGACGTCCCTGAAGGAATTTTGGAGATGCCTATTTGAAACTCGACTGACAGCTCCGCCAGCCCTCATGTGAAGGTTTCTATTCAGTTTTCAACAAAAAAAACCCTCAGTATTGCTTACCTTTTTCACGAATTCGGGCAGGACGAACGAACTATGATGAATGTCGCTGTTGTAATACCTGAGATTCATTTTTTCGGCATCCTCCTCACTAAATTTAATCAATGGGTTGGGAAAATCTGTATCCTGCGCAGGTCAAATCAAAAAAAACAAAAAAAACAGTAATAAGTGACAGAGCAAATGGCTCACAAAGACTCGATAATTCTTCGAGGGTTATTTACAGGGTTTAAACTGCACAGCAGAAATCCGATGTGGCCACCCGGATAAGTTGGGATTGTTGTGTATGCATAGGTAACGCAAGGAAATAAGGTCCGACAAAAACCGACCATTTTCTTAATTAGATCCAAGTTAAACCACATAGATTCACCTGAAAAAGGCCAAGAAATCAAAGTTAGTAACTGCATTCGAGCTGCTAAAGCAGTCCGATACGTGCAAATATTTCTCATTAATTCAGTGTATTTTGGTCTGCATATTTCATGAGAATAAGGGTTTAAAAATCCAATATTGAAATTTCATAAACAACGTCTAAATGTCAAACTACAGCGGAACCTCACTTAACGAGTGATACGCATAACGAGCAATATAATTTTTTTTTAAATGACTCGCATAACGAGTGACGTGAATAGGGGAATCCCCGAATTGTGCGATGGAACTTTTCGTACCATTGCTACATCAGTCT
>JAUJYV010001744.1:0-15783 GCA_033995625.1 Ophyiulus pilosus
ATTAATTGGATAGTTAAGTCCGTGGCTCCTCCCTTCCCCACGTTAACGTTAAGGCGTTGGCTGGCTCAAACTCTCTACTGTATCATCGTACATACTTCGTCAATATATAGCATTAGATCCACGTCATCAATGTCTCATCACACAGACGTCATAGTACAAAAAGTAAACATGTTTTAATAGAGAATATTTCAACGTTAAAAACAAAGTCGCGTCATATGAAAACCTTAAAACTATCTTAGTCTCGCAGCATCCAATAGCGATAAAAATCAACATGATATCATGTAAGAAAAGAGGGAAAAAGTTTCGATAGTCTCCGAACACAACCGCATGATTTAATTGAACAAAATGGTTGGTAATTTATTCATGGACCGAGATAATTTGAAAGTACATTTTCCGGATGTAAACCTTCAATTTTTTTTTTTACGACAAGAAGCAGCCAGTCCATAGTTCAAATAATGAGCTTAATGACTGGAAAAAAAATAAAAGACGGTGCGGAGAAAACTACCATCTAACTATTGATTCACTAGGGGTGATTACCTTGTTTTCTATCAATTAACTAAATGAAGAAATCAAACCCACACGCACACAAAAAAAAACATACGACGCGTACTACAAAAAAAAAAACAAAGGGGAAAAAAACACAAGCCTCATAAAAAGAGTTTACGAATTGAATTCTGCCAAAATGAGCGAATAAAATTATATATAAAGTAAAAGGCATCGATGCGAGATGCTGAAAAAACAAGCTATTCGCTTAAAAATATACTAAAACCCCACGTCTCCTACAATCGATGTAAACATTGCTTTATTTAATGCATGGGGAAATTTGATTAGGCAGATTACACAAGTTTTAAATTAAAGTATAGGAAACGATAGATAACTAAAGAGCATCTATACTTAACGTGGCAAAGACAGAAAGAAAAAAAAAGCATTAAAGAAATCTTATTAGCTGGAAATGGGGAAGAAATCGGGGAAATGAAAATTTATCAGGATCACAAACAAAAAAAATTAAGGAAGGAAATTTGAAAGGCAGAAAAACAAAAAAGCAAGGGGTGGAAAAAAAAGGAGGGAGAAATCATAGAAAATGCGAGGACTTTAATCTATCCAAATGATATCAAATGTTTCGACAGATCGTATATTATCCACATTTCATTTAGCAAATGGTTCGCGGTCAGAAATGAGATTAAAATTCATGAAAACGGACATTGAGATTCATCGACACGAAAGGGAAATTAACAGATTCTCACCCTCGTATTAATCGATGCATCATCGACGTTTAAATCTGAAACGGATTGTCGTGTTATTTTAATGACAATAATGTCCTTCAACAAACAAACGAAATTGCTTTTAAAGTTGGTAATCGTTGGAAAAATGCCCTTGGCGAGGATCGTGATTTCGGATCAGATATTCTCAACACTTTTATACAAATAAACACCAGGCTAGTTTTCATTATAAACGTTCGCAATAAATGCCCTCTTTAAACGACAGGAAGACAAAAGGAATCTGAAAAGACTAAATATTAACTTGTACAAATTATCTAAAACGTCCTAGAGATTTTAAAAAAATATGCTGCTAGACAACATGCTGCTCTCTACAAAAGGAAATTCAGAGAAATTCTTTATAGTTCATGAATATATTACAACGAGATTAAGGAAGATTCAAGTCAGTATTTTAAAACAAACTATAAAAATTGTTGTTAATTAATTTATTTCTACCTTATAATCTAGCATAAGTATAGCTATTGAAAGTATTAAAATGTAATAATGACAATGTTTTCTAAAACATTCATCTACTGATTGATAATCTTTATAAAAAACTAATTACATTTACTGAAAATTACCACGTATCCGTTATTACCAAAATTGACGAATGTTTTTAGACGTAAATTACATTATGCATTTCAAAAGTATATAATTGCTGCCACATTAGTAATTACATAAGTAAACTTTTACATATACTAAGTATGCAATGTTATGTAGACGAAATTGCAACATATTGGTTACATAATCTCATTATCAACTGGTCTCATAACATGAAATTTTCACAGAAAAATTCACAGCTCAAAATAATTAACAGAGACAAACTAACAAAAAGAAAAACTGTCAAAAATCCAAAAAGCTGATATAAGATAGTCGTGTTAACCTTTTAATCTCCACTAAAATGGAAATTCTATCCCCATTTCCGACTTCTTAAATTTATTTAAAGGCTTTTATAATTCAAATAACGAGAACGTATATTTGTCGAGTAAGTAGCATTTATATCGGAAATAGATTACCAAGTTTTAGCATTACGGTTTCGGGATTTATGAGCTCGTAATCCTTCGTTTCAAGAAGAGGAGAAACCTAAGGATTTTTGCAGTATTTTGTATGTAAAAAAAAGGGAGAAGCTGAACATTGGCAACCTCGGAAGCTGCGACCGGAAGTGATCGAAATTACTGTCAGAAGTAGCTCTTTGGCAGTGCTTTCTAATTGCACACGCTTTTCCACGTCTAGCGTTCAAGTTTTTTTTTTTTGTCGTTGCAAATGTATGTCATTTGAAGAGAATCCTCGATGGCATTGCTGAACTCGCATTAGCAGAGTTCAAGCGTAACAAACAGGAGTACAATTAAATATAGAAGTAGTCGCCTGATCCTCACCATCAGCCATGGCGTCAAGTGCACCACGACCATTTGTCACACGGTCCAAAAGCAAAAGAGTCATAGAGACAGAGAGAAAAGGAGAAAACGAGATATATGGCCGCAATTACAAACGGGATTAACTTTGAACAAGATCATTTCATTGCTGAAATTTCAAGCCCCAGCACATTCTCCAATCCTCACACTCCCTCCTTTTCAAAACTTAATTTCGATCCTCCATTTTATGTAACGTTATTGTCAAGGATTATTTCAAGGCGAAGGGCTTTGCTATTGAACATCTAGAGGACACCAAATATAGCAACCACTTCCGAATGGATAACGACTTCTGTCACATTAAACTGCCAAAAATGTGGATATCAAACTTTCCTTTATCTTATTATACGTTGTTGGAATATAACGAAGAAAAAATTATCTTAGTAACAACATAACTTCCTACAATCTATATTTGAAACACTGTTTATGCAACAACAGTATTAATAAAACTACAAATAATAGTGTTAATTTTAAACAGCTGCCCCTTAACGATAGCACACTAGCACAACACTAAAGCAAGCAGTGATTGCCTCATTAGTCTCAGCTGAAATGTTACCCCTTAAAGAAGGCAAACACGCACGACACAAAAGCAAGCACTGTTTGCCCCCCAACAGTCTCAGATAACAAATCCTTCGTATTTACAGCTTTTTGTTAAAATGCTACCCCTTAAAGAAGGCAAACAAGCACTACACAAAAGCAAGCAGTGATTGCCCCCCATCTTCCTTTGCCCAGATGAAAATTCCTCTCGGGGAAAATGTAATATTGAATTGAGCGTTCGTGCTTGGCAAATAATTTGCTAAACATAGGAGAGAAAACACCCTCGGCCCAGTCATGCATAAAAAGGTCGCTCAATTTCTTGAGTAAATGAAGAGCTATTAGATTAGTCAGCGGCAGACATTGCTTCGCAAATCTAGTGTCTGGAACACGTGTACGTGTTCGCATGCCTCAACCCAATATCATGTAGATTCAGAAAAAAAAATTTGTGATAGATTAAAAATCTATTTATTTAAGCCAAGATAGAGATTCGAGTAGAAAAAACTAGCAAAAAAGGGGACTGCTTCTTCACCGAGCTCTATTAAGGGTATATAATTAATACGATAATCGAGCGAAAAATAAGCTCACTTAGGAGGAGGCAATTAAAAATAAAGGGTTTTCAAAACATCTAACAATTGAATTCGTGAATGTAATTTCTTAATTGAGTGGCTAAGTGCCCACCGAAACAGCATATTGGATTTTAATATCGAACTAATATCGAGCAGAAAATGTACTAAGTGGTTTGCATTAAAATTCATAACTAATTAAAATACAGTTTTTAGTAAGAGGTCAGCCAAATTTCGAGCTATAAGTTGGGAATTTTTTTTGTTCTGTATCTGGTTAAATAACATAGATATCAAATTTAAATTTACCAAAAAAATTGATCCTAAACTAAGTTAAAATTGAATTCCCCAATTTCCCAGATGCAAAGTTGTTTGAGTGTACATACCATCTCTTGACTTTCCCTGCCTTTAAAAAAAAACAAGTCAATTTTCCCTGACAATTCTAGGTTTTTCGGATCTGGATAAACTCTCAATGTTCACAAAAATATTGCTTGGCCTACATATGAACATAAAATAAAACTTGCACTCAGTAAATAATTATTTCGAGGGAGAATATCTGACAGAATGACAAAACTTTGGTCATTATTCAAACAAGGTATTTCCTTTTGCACACGATGCCAGATATAAGTAAACGAATGTCACCGTCCTCAATATCCGCAACCTGAAAATGGGTGTTATTTTAAAGCATTTTATTTTCAGAAACTCAGCCCTAGTGTGTTATTAAGTGCACGCTGATTCACGAGCAATATGGATGCTCCAAAACTAATTAAAATGCGTGGGATATTACACACCACGGAATGTTTACTATACCTTGGTTGCACATTAGACGAGCGGAATACAAAACAACCGCCCATAATTATAGCTTTGCCCATGGGGAAGCAACGCAGATTTACATAAATCTCACGAAATGAAAATTTACATAAGCAGATACGAAACGAAAAAAAAAAAAATTATATATATACATGCGGTGCATTTTATCGCACTTACGGCATCGAACATCTAAACTCTCAAATCGACTATATTTTTAGTTTCCTTGAAAGGTAAAAAATATATATTTTCCAACCAATAGGCTTCCTGTCAGCTGTACACTATAGTGAAAAGCTATATTTCATCAAATATACACATTATAAACGAAAATATATTAAAGCAAGGTATTCCTAGTGCCTCATGTAATGGAGATGAAACTTATTTGTAACAAATGTTTTCATTCCAAGTCAACAAATACTAACATTGAAATAAAAACAGTTAATATTTCATTATTCTGAACAATTTCAACGACTGTCACTATAGAATTCATCTGCACTATCTAAAATTTCTTTATTAAACCTTCGTTATCTTGTAAAAATTGGCTAACTATATCAAAGAAGGAATTATCTTAGCATCAAGTATCGTGGTATCGTACAAACACGGCCTGAGCAACATCATTAAAAACACTAATACTGAGATTATTAATTTTAAACAGCTGCCCCTTACAGACGGCAATCAAGCATAACACTAAAGCTAGCAGAGATTGCCTCCTAATCATACTTTACCCATATCAAAATTTTAGTTTAATTTTGAACTGATACCCCTGAAAGGCAGAAAATAATCACACTAGATGTGATTGACTACAATATTTCACAATTCAGCTCAAAACCGATATGAGAATTGTAAGAAACTGTAAAATTTTCAAAACTAAAAAAATGTTGCCCCTTACGGACGGCAAACTAGCACAACACTAATGCAAGCAGTGATTGCCACCCTACTGAGTTGAAAATCTTTTAGGAGTTTCACAGCTCTTTTTTAAACTTTTACGCCTTAAAGACGGAAGATAACACCCTTTAAAAGTGATATAACCTTTTCTACATTGCTTAGCACCTACTAATTGCGGTACTAAAAATGTTTGGGGATAACAAAATTAAAATATTTCATTCCCTCGGAACAGGTGATAATTATCCCTCATCAGCACCCCCGTCATTGTTTTTAATATCGATAGCTTGGCCTTTAAAAGCAGTTTACAATAAACTGGAAGGCCGAGCATATTCAGGAGGGTTTACATAAGGTTTTGTACTGTGTGAATGGTGTAATCCTGAACACGTACACCGTGTCAGTCCCCTCTTTTGCAGTATTTACTGTAAGCGTTGTGTGCGTTGAATTTGGTTGCTCGTAAGCCTCGACCTATTTGCCATATTAAAAGGCGAGCCACGTACAAAGCCATCTAGCAATAATGTCATGGCTATTGGAAGTAGTTAGCAATCAAGCAACCCATTGTAAACACAAGACTCAAATACAGTATCGCCCGCATACGAAAATCTAAAAAAAAAAAAATTCAACTCCGGTACTAGTGAGGAAAAAAAAAAAAGCATAGCCAGCTCCTCCTTAAGTATCGGAAACTGAAAATCACAAATATAAATAACAATGAGTCAGCAGCAAGCGTTTCGTACGGGCTTAATTCAATGCTACTGATTAACACCTAATTTATTGAAGGAATAGATGATGCTATGGGATTGATTCTTGAAAAAAAATGGGGGGGGGCCCAAAAATACACACCTATATCGCATTTATACAGATATGGACAAGGTTGGATAAAAAGAAAAAAAAGTCATGCATAAATGCAATCAGCGTTGCTCCTTCGCAGGAAATTGCCAGAAATTGGGGGTCCATAGGCGGTGATTATGATATTCGAAGGGGAAGAATAAAAAAAAAAATGAGAAACGCGAAATTTCGATATAAAATGGGCGTGAATTTCTGCAGAAAATAGAGCGATTTTCCACGCGGCATCGCACAATCCTGCCCAATTTCCTCTTACGAAATCGCAGTTTTATTAACTCCATAAAGTATAGAAGCCCTATCCTACGTGTCAACTCGTTATAATATTTAAATCCTCCAACAACAAGCCTGTCAAAGCACGGCTTTCGAGCTGCAGCCCTATTAAGCCTCCTTTGACAGTCAACGGATCGTGGATATGCTTTTATACTAGCCTAGGATGACAGATATGAAAAATCCTATATATGGACATATTAGGCCCGTGATGGGTCAGAAATAGCCTCGTATGACCCAGCTATTTTACCTTAGTTAGCCATCGATGAGCTATATTGAAAATACAGTATAATTAGCGTTGCAGTGTAATAGCCCATCGTATATGGTCACTAATGTGTCCAATTTCTGGAGTAGTCATATATTGAAAAATAGACTTAATGTCCTACTGAAGACCCTTTATGATTGTGAATTTAAACATTGGGCTTTTGTTTTTGTGCTTTTGGGCTTATTTTGGGACATGTATACGTCCAAAAGTCATCATTAAAATATTACCAAAATTTGAAAATTTGAAAATTTGATGGCACATAACGTGACAAATACAGGCATCCTTAACATTTCCAACTAATTTTACTATCAAAAATTCATCACCAAATGTTATTAATATATTACCAAAAATTTGAAACATTGATTTATGAGGGTCATTATGAGCATATTTGATTTGAGGACACAACTCTATTCAAATACAGTCGATTCCGCTTTATCAGGACACTGGTTAATCTGGGCAGCCATTTATTAGGGCCAAATTGTCAAGAACAAATCCGGACAGTATATATTTTTTAACTTCGCATATTCTAGGCAGTCGTCTAATCGGGGCAAAACGCCTCCGTCCGGATGTGTCCAGATTAAGCGGAATCGACTGTATTTCCAAAATTTAATTTTCAAAATTTAAAAACGTGATCATTGAAAGGAGTATTGGTCAGAATTGGATGACACGTTTCTCGGTGGACACCTCAAGAGGGTTCTGGTGGACGCCTCAAGAGGGTTCTAAGAGAATCAACTAATGGGCGTGTCTTATTTCCCTCCAAGAGCCAATCACATCTCCGCCGCACTAAACCATGAAAACCATTCTTCATTTCTATGGCGACCATATAATATCCATTGTTTCATTCCCCGCTTATTACAATTTTTTTTTTCTTCTCCTCCTCATATCGCGTTAGTAATTTCTTGATAACCAGCATGGCGTTAACAATTGCCATTAATTGAAACATTTAGCAAGCCATGCGCAAACGCGGAGAACTTAATTCCGTGACAAAATCCAGTAAAATCCCCGCATTATTATTATTATCGAACAATGGCAACAATGAAGCAGTGTTTTGATTCACGACTGAAAATGAATCGGAGAGGAATTTCAGTACCCTCTCTCATTCGCTCTCTCTCTCCAAAACTTATTTCAGAGCAAACACAATAAGGCATTATGTCCAAATTAATTGTGCATTTTTTTTTTTTTTCATTTCTAAGCATTATAATATTATTGTCATGCATGACACGGGAATGCATTGCGGTCACATCATTTAGGCAAACAATGGGCTAGATTGTGGTCATTATTTTCGTGCCTCGTGTGTGCCCATACGATAAGAATATATATATATCTTTTAACACGCGTACCAAATAATTAATGTTTCGTGTTCGTTAAAAGCTAGTATTAATTTCAACAAATCACAGAAATCGACTCGGAACTAACGACGAAAATTCACAATTAATAAAAAGTTTCATTTTAACAAATTAAGTTAATCGGAAAACATCATTTGTTTCTTAAGGTGCGTATCCTCGTGAGATTAACTCGCGCAAATTACTCTCGACAGCTGCTCTCAAATTTCGACCATGGTTAGTATTTGGCGAGCTGCTATCAGAGTCTCAGAGAGGTCAGGGCTCGTGTCCACTAGCGAGAAAATTCGAGAAAAACAGCTCTCGGACAGTAGCACGCGCTACTCTCAGAGGTGTGTCCACTGGCGAGAACTGCTATCGAGAGTTTCTCGCTGGGATTTTCTCTCAGGTGGAAACGCACCTTTTATGTTTATTGTAGCATGTTTACGAATAACCTACCAATGACAACAAATACTAAAAGTGCCCTTTCAAGTTGGGTAATAAACGAAATCAAAAAATATTTACCGTACCATTAGGTTTTATTACTGGCAAACCCCATTTGATAGCGCAATTTTAACGTTTTACTTGCCAAAACGGTCGTAAAAAAATAGCAATCCAATGGCAAAATGTCGATACCGCAAATGTTTACAAACAGATGTAATTTACTAATGCTTAGTTACGTTAAATTTTCAAACGACACAAAAAAGCCCAACGGGAATTAGTTACTGTTTTAAGTAACATTAAAAGTTTAAAATTGATAAATGCAGCAGTTTTTGGTTTTTAAAGATATAGGATCGGTCTACAACAACCCGGATAATCGAGGTCCCATCGCTAAGACCCATGTAGATCTAAGACGGACCAATGTTCTAGTGATTATTCAAGGAGTCTTAAATATTCCTAAGATGGTCCTTAAAAATGCGGGAGAAATCACGGTCATGTTTGGTCGACTTTAACTTAAAACGACTTTGGTTACACAACAGACAACCGAACGTTGGTCTTACTCTCTTAAGCAGATCGATCTGCCCTTTGGGAGTTTAGGGTTTAGCATCCTTGAACATAACATCCGCACTAAATAAATGGTCTATTGCACCCGATAAAATTACGAATGCTGCGGAAAACAAACACGAGTTACAACTTAACGGATTAGCAGAGAAACAAGAAGAGACTAACGCTTGACCTACGACCTACCACAAGCAAATTTTGGTGGCACAAAAGCAGGGATAATCCCCTTTTTTGGTCACGCATTAGTGGCAATCCACCAACCCCACTATTTTCCTTGAAACCCTTGTCACTATGCAACATGAAGAGTATTATCCCCTCAAGGACCCTGGAAATGTCAGAACCATGTTCATGTATATATTTCTCACAATGTTTTAAGTTTCCTAAAAGTATACCAGTAGTTATCAATGATCTTTACATACATAAAACCTAAATAAACCTAAAATTCATTAATGTGAAAGGGACCATCACGTGACAACTTGTGACCGGCGTGAGGAAGAATCGGAGGACTTTACGACCATTTATGGGAGGGTGTCTCAATGATATTTAAACTGCAACACGTAGCAATGTAGATGTAGGGCAGTTCAGTGTGGTGGTGCAGTATCAACGTATGGACAATAAAAGTCGACTCACAAAATCCATATACGTCCTGGCAACTTGTGGATATGTGCGAGGAGGTAACGAAGGACTTCAAGACCTATCTGTAAAGGTCATGGGTACTTCATTGTACTGAAAGTGCCTGACTTGGAGGTACAAGTACGGACAAGTAAGCGTCGAAACACAAAATTCAGATAATTCATGGCAACTTGTGACCTATGTGAGAAGGGAACAAAAAATTTGAAGACCTTATCAGGAAGGGTATGGATATGGAGACTTCAACATAACAATAATGTGGATCTAGGACAGTGGTCACGTATCAACGTATGGACAGTAAAAGTCGACTCACAAAATCCATATATGTACGTCCTGGCAACTTGTGGATATGTGTGAGGAGGTAACAAAGGACTTCAAGACCTATATGTAAAGATCATGGGTACTTCATTGTACTGAAAGTGCCTGACTGGGAGGTACAAGTACGGACAGTAAGCGTCGACTCACAAAATTCAGATAATTCATGGCAACTTGTGACCTATGTGAGAAGGGAACAGAAAATTTGAAGACCTAGTCAGGAAGGATGTCTTATGGATATGGAGACTTCAACATTACAATAATGTGGATCTAGGACAGTGGTGGTGGATTGCAGCTCCAGTCGCGCCTCCTGTCGGAGGATCCGTCTCCAAGGATTCGCCACATTTCAGGTGCTTGCCCTTAGAGGGTAGAATGGTAAGATGGCGAATCTCCCCGCTATTATAACACAGGGTTGGTGAACTCTCGAAAATCAATCGCCATTCTCCTCCGACTTTGCCTCTTAACGAGTCTTTCGCAGTTTCGCTTCCTCGATGCACGCACAATTACCCTAATAGCAGCGCCACAGGAGCCTCGTGGAAATTTCGGGATTTGCGACGAAAAAAAAAACTAGAGAGAGCGAGAGAGGTTAAAACGGGCCTCGTTTTCCAGTAGACACGCGATGAAAAAGCATTGCCGAAATGCAGCTCGAACAAGTGGCAGTGACAATAAAAATGACAGCGAGACAAAATGGGAATAAGAAATGAGAAGCAACAGACGGAGGTCTCTAAAAAACAGGTAGAAAGACAAGCTGGGAACAAAGTCCACACAAATTCAAACGTGTTGCGTCGAAATTCAGTGTCCTGGCATAATACAAGTAGTACCTCCCCCTCCCCCCACAAAGGTGTAGCCATCAGACGGTCGCCTCCTAAGTGCACAACATTCCGGTTAATTGGGACACAATGAGGAATATAACGTTTTTGAAAGAGGGATGACTTAACTAATAACGCCTTAGCATACTAAAGTAATTATGGCACGGTATTAATGTAATATAACTCAATATTTAAAAAATCGCCCCCTGGTGATGGGCTTTTACACATAGCAGCTGAGCGTTGAGGAAATGCGGATCATTTGGGTTTGTATAAAGTGTGGGGTGAGGTTATTTGGGTTAGGATGGGTTGGGTTAGGTCAGGTCACCCCTACTCTTCATATTTAATTCTATGAAACCCTAGTACAAAAAATGCACCACCTGTAAAAAAGGTAAATTGTTTTAAAATGTAAATTTAGATACGATCGTTTTTAGTTTTGATCAAAATTCGTATTTTATAGCTGCAATATTTTATTTTCGACATTGATTTATATTAACTAAAATATTATAATATTATTATTTAAGCAACTATATAAACTGCATTTCACTGTAATTTATAAACCCAAATTGCGTCGAAAATACTACGCAATACCCTTCAAATTGAACTGTCAAACTTATGGGCTCATTTCCACTTACTATTTAAAATAACTAGTTTATACCTCTCATTTCCACAGCACAGTAAAAATTAAACATTATGCTATTTTTAAATAAGCTTGTTGTGAAATATTCATAATTGCAATTGAGAAAATAATTATATTAAACATCAATATCATCCCTAATCAACCGCATTTCCGCAATACTAGGGTGCTACGCGAGAAAGCCCATCATCAGGGGCATCTTTGTAAATGTTGGACATGTACAGCATTTCAGATGAAAATCAGAAGCAGTTTGCGAGAATATTTCCATAATAAATCGTTACATACAACAGGTTAAACAAACTGCATTTCCTTCAAGTAAAATATGACCGAAAAAACAGCGGGACCTAATGCTATTTTCCCATCAAGAATCTCCGTAAATAATTAAGGGAACGTAAACTCAATCTGTCGTGCACCGAGCCCGTTGAAATTAATCGATGCAAACGTAATGCACATCGTCAAAAAACATTGCACCAAACCGCACTAACAAATCTCTCATTAAACCTAAAGGCAACAAACACGAGTATCATTAAAGAGTAAGAAATTAACCAAAAAGTGTAGGTCGATATATTAAACAAAACCAGGATGCTAAAGCTCAGCAGCACAGCAGAGATACGTTATCAAAAACTGCTGACATCGCCATCTTAATCTCCAATTAGGTAAAGTTTAAGTTTGGGGCACACGCCAATGTAAATTAAACAATAACATAAGATACGTTACACAGCGTGAATACCTTAGAGAAAAACGTGATAACATTTATGATTAATTGAATTAATGTTTAGCAGATGTACAACTCTGTTTAATAGCGTCTATTTCGGGTCTCAATTTCCATGAAATTGCATCATCCTTCGTATATAAGCTCCTACGCAACTGTCATACGGTTAAATCCCATGCATATTGAATTCACAAGAAGGGAGAAGAAAAAAAAAAGTCAATAAATGCCAATCTCCTCTCAGTAATGTCATTGTGACAACATCGAAGAGAATTTTTCTTTCACTGGAGCCGCAGTCTATCGCATAATTCAAGCTGTTTCTTATACATCTTCGTCTATTTTCAGCTAGCAACCCATGCATAAGCATAATGAAACGGACAAAATAATTTCCGAAGCCTCTAATAACAAAGTAAGCACTCGTATTTTACGCTTTTATAGTAAACTAAGAGAGCCATTCGCTTTTTTTTATATACATTTCTCTCTTTTATCTCCAGGCAGGCATCAATGACAAGAAGAAAATAAATATCATACGAGGATGACAACGACATTATTTACTAATTGTCTCCAGCAGATTTAAGAAAGAAAATATAAAAATAAAAAAACCCACGAAGACATTCGTCGTATTTGAGGTAATATTAATAAAAGCGAAGCATATTCAAAAAACTGCAGAATAAAATTATCTTTGGAAGGGATAGGAATAAAAATGTCCTCAAACTTAAAATCTCATTTGTAATATTTATACCAGAGAAAGAAATAGCATTTAACTAAGAAATTAAATTATTAATAGAGGGCGTCAATGTTACGAGGAGTTAAAGATATACAGTTACTGTTTAATTAAAATTTAAAAATCACACCCCTGATGAGGGGCTTTTCAGTATAATACACAAACCCTGATCATCCGCATTTCCTCATAGCTCTTCTGCTATGCGTGAAAGCCCATCATCAGGGGCATTTTTAAAATTGGCAAAAGAGGCAAATGTGCAGAATGTGCCAAATATTTACAACATATATACGTATCTCATAATTTATTTTGTACTACAAAAAGGGGGATAGAAAGGACGCATTAATATATTGACCAAATAGGCATAGTTTTTAAATTTCGTATCAACTGTACGAATTCTGTCAGTGGTTCAAATTAAATATTTTGGGAATACACATTAAAGCCGAAATGTGTTAACCGCCAAACCCACAAAATTAGGCATATATCGAGAACGGTCTCAGAGGAGAAACAAATTTGTCCGGATAGTGCCTTTAAAATTAATGTATATCCACTGGACTGAGTTTTGTAATCAGTTCTCAAAATACACGTTAAATAAATAGAAAATGGATATTTCATTTGGCCGAAAAATTTTAAAGAAAAAGTGTAAGAATAGCACGACCCAAAAGCAGCAGCGTCCACTATCTTTCTACTCTTGAATGGTAGCAAAATTGGCTTTCCCATATCTTTCTAATACCGGAAAAAATCTCTAAGTGATTGTTGAAATCCCTTATTTTTTTGTAATATCCAACTCGTTGTGTCCATTACCAATCTACTACACATAATGACATTACAACAAATTCCGCCGTCTTTTCCCCTTTTTCTCTAACGATCACTCGAAAAGCTCAAAGACATCAATGCAATGACAGCCTAGAAGTTAAGAAAGTGAACTCATTTGGACAATGTCCACTCTAAGAGTTTTCAGCCGCAAAGATAAAAAAAGATGGCTAATAAACATGAGTTTCGAGACCAGCATTTGAACGTTGAACGACTCCAAACTCACAAAAGAAGGGAGGAAAAAAAGGCTGAAGGAAATAAAAAAAAAGAGAGAAAACGAAACTAGAAATGCCAATGACGACAGAAAAAAAACTACACCCCAAAAAAAAAAGCAGCAGCGTATATTGTTGACAACGAAATTGAAGTTTCAAAAGTTGGTGCGTAGAAAACGACCGCAAATTCAGTAAGTAACGACATAAACATCATTATCCACGAGCAACCCCATACCACAATCACGTTATCGGTGAACTAATACGAAAAATCATGACATTAATCCAACACGATAAATGCAATCACCTTATGAGAACTGTCATGCTATTCACTATAGTGCTCGCCATATGCATGAGTCTCCTTATAACTGGGACACAATGTGGATTTAGTGGCTAAGAAAAGGACCATCTTACCCAATTAGTGTTATGAACACAATTATGGATTCAAAAGTGAGGGGTATGAAGAGGCCTCACGAAAATTTGAATATCAGTTTATAGAAACCATGTTGTAATTATTGGATATATATGCCCATTTATGTGAATAAAAACGTACAGTATGTACCCATAAGTCATGTCCATGGAGTGATTGCTTATTAAAATACAGATGAACTTCCCTGCAGACCACACAAGCTTCACTGCAGACCACAGAAGCTTCACTGCAGCACACAGAAGCATCACTGCCGAACACAGAAGCTTCACTGCAGAACACATAAGCTTCACTGCAGAACACACAAGCTTCACTGCAGAACACAAGTCTCACTGCAGAACAAAGCTTAACTGCAGCACACAGAAGCTTCACTGCAAAACACAAGTCTCACTGCAGAACAAAGCTTCACTGCAGCACACATAAGCTTCACTGCAGACCACATAAGCTTCACTGCAGAACACAGAAACTTCACTGCAGAACACAGAAGCTTGACTGCAGACCACAGAAGCTTGACTGCAGAACAAAGAAGCTTCACTGCAGAACACAGAAGCTTCACGTCCAATAAATAAAAATAAGGGACATAGCATGGCTAATATATTTGTCAAAAAGTTTTCGTGTATTGCAATCGAAAATGTGGGCTTTAATATAAAGTGACCAGCTTTGAATAGACGAAATTGTATAGTGCAGCATCTGAACTTGTAATTAAACCTAAATACGAGTTGCAATTCGATAATCTATTTAATATAGTACACGTAATGCGTGACCCTGTTCGTTGATTAATACTAGTTTAAATGCGTCACGTGCAATAACTTTATCTCTTCGATTTGAATTTCTCATGAGGATTATAAATTGCGTATAAATTTCAGGATTTTATCCGCGTGTTTTTGTTTTCGCATAAGTCCCACTCCCAGATATAAAATCGATATAAACAGACGCATTCCGGTTTTTTTTTTTCTCTTTTCTATTATTATTATACTTATTTCGAAGATAGCGAAATCCCTGCCAACTTTGCCCCCATATTATTACTTTCTTTCTGTCTGTCTGTGAAGTTTACTTCTGTGTCGCATATATATATATTTGTACACGGATGTGCGATGAATTTCAAATGATGCTCCCAAATTCGTTTTACTAAATACCAGATCGAAAATTGCTCATCCATGCAACACGGTGCCTTTCATAACTGTAAATCGCTGAAGTTGAAAAAAACTTTTCTTGTCGATATAGAAACTGAAATATCAGCTGTATCGATAACGTATCTCAAACATAGTTCAAAGAACTAGTAGACAAGGGCTTCCCAAGTGAAAATTCCCATGTATGGGATCCCATAGAACTGGGATTATTGGACAACCCATTATAATGGGTCCCATTG
>JAUJYV010001745.1:0-15779 GCA_033995625.1 Ophyiulus pilosus
TTAAACGTGTGAACTTTGCCAGGCACTAAAATTGCAATGTAAGCAAAATTTAGCACTGATATGCAATCGACGAAAAACATAAACTTGAGCAATGCCATTATAAACTTGCCAGATTCCTTGGTGGTAAATCTCTTTGAAAACGGTTCCGAGGTTTTCATGTTAGCAGCTTCGGATCCACTCCTCACGATTACGGTAAAGGTGTACTCTTTGTGAGGATGCAAATTGTTCACCAGAATCGACTCTGTATAAGTGGTGTTCTGGATCAATCGGTTTTCGCTGTTCAGATATTGTACCTATATTGAGATTTGCGACCGTCAATAAGAAATACACGAAACAAACCAAGCAACTTTTTAACAAAAAGGAAAGGAATACTCACTAGATACGCGTCATGGTCCCCAGGCGGCGCATTCCACATTAATGTGATTTCTGTGTCACTTATTAAAGTAGAATTAATATCACTGATGCTTTCCGGGTCTAGTCATTGTATGAACAAAAAAATTGGTCTTAGTACGATGAATTAGCACCGCCGTAAAATGTTATAAATCGATATCAGTCTTTCTAAACTCACGTAATCTCTCTTGTCTGTGTAGGGGCATACTAACGACACCTCCGCTAATGGTCCAAGCAGTGATGTTGTACAATCTGCCAGGAACCAAATCATGAAAAGCTACAAAGCGATTGGTATCGTTGACATTCTTTTCCTGTGAATAATATAAAATTAAAGTTTTCGATCAGATTGTTTTAGACGAACGATCTAGGCTAAGGGACAAGACGGCTAAATCAAGTTACCTGCACGGGAACATTTGGATCGCTCAGCTGGAATCTATACTTGTCGAAAACGGCAGCAGCTGCTGGCGTGGGAGTGTACCTTAAACCCAACATTCTCCTATCTTCGTTATTATAGATGAAGGAAATGTCGGAGTTTATAATAGGTACTAATGTGGAAAAGATAAACATAACCAAATTAGCACTCGAAAGAAAGAGCAATATAATAATTCATAATTTCCTTAGAAATACTCACTTGTACGAGTTTCTAAGGGATAGGGGTCACTTTGTGAACCATAGCTCACGGTGTGGAATACGAAATTATACGAATCACCCGGCTTCAATTCGCTAATAACAATGGCAGTTTTATCACCGGCAGTGCCGTTTGCCAGAACTTGTTTGGAAGATTCACTGTCGTGTCTGCTGGTGGAATGGTACGTTATTAGATAATGGTCAAAATGGCCAGCAGGCACGATCCATTCGAAGGTCACGTTCTGCGTGTCTAAAATGGCTTCCACAGAAATAAGCGGACTTGGTTCTAAAATATCAAGTCAGAATTAGAAATTAATTAACACATGTACACATACGTAAATATAAACTGCTGAAAAGGCACGTAAAAATAAAACAAAGCATTACTGAGGACTTGTTCCACATGTTGGTATTCGATACTTTCCATACGATGACTGACAGAAAATAGTTCGATTACGTATTTTCCACCAGGTATCAGATCTGTTATTTGATGAGATTCACTTTTGACAATTTCTACATAAGGAAACAATTTAGAAAAAAACAAACATGAAAGAACTGTATAGAAGCGATAATAATCTGAAATGTATGAGCACAGTACCTTGGTTCCACGACTCGGAATCAGTGTCCACTGCCCGATAACGGATTATATAATTACTATGAAGAGAACTAAATGGCGGTTCCCAGGTAAGACTCACGGAACTATTGCTTATACTTTTAATGGAGAGATTCCTTGGAGGATCAGGATCTGAAAATGAATAACATTATTTTTAGATATATCAAAATAAAGCCCAGGATATAGCCTAAAATTACTTACAAACTGTCTGCTGTTGAGTATGAGGTTCACTCCAGAGACCATAACTGATCGCGTATAATTTTATTGTGTATGCAGCACCTGGATATAGATTCTTTAATATAGCTTTACTTTCCGGGGTCAAATGCTTTACGCTTTCTCCCGTGTCATTTCTGATGTAGACAACAGCATATGAATCCTGGAGGCTGGTGACGTCCGATTTCCAGGTCATGTTTAATCCATGGGGAATTGCTTCGAGTCCAACGATGAGCGGAGGGGCTGGTCCTAGCAAAAACATCCGAAATAATTAAGAGTAGACATTAATAACAAGTTGTTTCTAATTTTCAACTTATTACTTATTGAAAGCAACTAACTTGTGACTTGAAAAGCAAGGGCAATTTCACTGTCAATGTTATTACTGACGGCAACAACACCGATTGAATAATTGTGACCGCCGAAGAGCTTTTTCAAACGATAACTGGTAGAACGTGTTGTTAAAACGTCTCCGTCACCATTCAGAGAATCCATTTCTTGATAAACAATCTGCACAGAAAATATGCACAAATATTACTGCAATTGCAGCAGCATAACCAAAAAAGCAATGGGTTTCCAAATGTCAGCTTTTTAGACATTTTCAAAAAACATTTCTAACAATTTAGAAAGCAAACCTTGTAGAAATCTTGGTGACTCGATTTGTTGGCTGCCCACGTCACAAATATCTCTCCCATATCGTTGGATGTTGCGTTTAGCTGAATTACTGGTAGAGGTTCTAAAAAATCAAAATAACTTTAGTTTCGAGTAGAAATTTAAACTTGATATCTCTTCTAATTTGAGAAAGCTTACTGGTTGTGATGTTGCCAGTAGTCGGCCAACTAAAGACATTCCCGCTAACCGTCTTCACCACGACTTCGTACGTTTTACCGGGTTCTAGATCATCATTAAAGGTGGTGACCCTCTCTTCGTATCGTCCCACTATTATTGGTGCCATTCTACGAATCCCGAGAGAAACTTGATACCTATCAAACTCGCTGCAAATGCAAGACGTGCCTGTTAGCAAACTAACGTAAAACCAGAAAATTCATGCAGACACAAATTTCAATCATTAAATTTCACCTAGAAGCCGATGGTGGCTCCCAGTGAACTTCAAAGCTTGTAGACGTAAGCGTTCTCTTATTAAACGTAACATTTCTTGGAGCGAGGGGAACTAGAAAAAATAAATCCAAAGTGACATGACTGAAAACGTCAATTTCATATCTTTAATTTCATACTATCCATAAAGTACATTACCAGTGCGATACTGGGCCGTCGTTGGCAGGCTGACCTGATCCTCGCTTGCAGTTTGAACAGATATATTATAAGCTTTCCCAGGAATTAGGCCATTAAATGCAGCCTGTGCTGGACCAGGTGGATCTCCCTCTTTTTCCACATACAAAACCGATTCTAGAGCATCGGATGGTTCGATACTCACCTTATAGTGATTAAAGACACCTAAATTTCGAAAATTTGATAAACATTAAAAAAACATTTGATAAATTATAGGAAAATAAAACTTTAATAACCCCTTACCAGCTGGATATGGGGGCTGCCATAAAACCAGCAAAGTGGTCTCATTACGAAACCAAACAATAAATCTTCCAGGATTGTTTGGCCCTAGTATCAGAAAAAAAATCACCCGAATTAAATTTGGATATTAATATAATCTCTACTTAGTGAAGAGTTGTTTAACTAATGCGACTCACTCGTTGTAACATTTGTGGACAGATATTCTAAAGATTCTTTTGACTCAAACATTGAGTATAGCTTAAGCTCATAAGTGGCTCCGGGTGTGAGGTCTTTCAGGACAAATGAGGTAGTATCAGCCTCCATATATAACGTTTCCAACGTTGGAGGAAGCTCAGTGAGAGGGATGACCTGCAAATGCAAAATCAACAAGATTTTTTAATAAAGATAACGTTTTACAAGCTTTTATAATGTGGGTTCTTGTTTAAGTTATTACAATGTTGCTATCGCATATAATATTAAAAATGATGAATTAGATACGAAAAATGTATCAACTACCATTAATCAGAAGGTTTTGAAAACAAACCGAATGGCTTCTCTTATATAAATGATAAGCCTGATCACGCAATTCAGCAATTAACAAAACTTGGCCAATGAAAAGACAACTTCAAATTCTTCAAAAAATGGATTACAAAGCCTCGGAGTAATTCAGGCAATTCGTTTTTTTTTGTTTTGCAAAATTCTTTAGACTTTTGCAAAATCATTTATTGTTAAATTTTTGTGGATTTTTCAAAATTTTGGATTAATTATGATTGATAATTATGATCAAACCTGTCAATTTTAACATGAAAATTGATGTTCATCATTTCTAGCATGTCTAGACATGCCTGACACTTATGTAATGTTCCTTTAAAATCAATTTGCATTTTAATGAGAAGACTATTAAGTTCAATGCAGATATTGTTACAAGTCTACCTACCCGAAGAACAAACTGAGTATAGCCACCGGTTTGTGGTGGTTCCCACGAAATTTGGACACTTTTTCCCGCAAGTTGATCGACTGACAGATTGGACGGAGGATCCGGTTCTGAAAAGGTAATAAGGCCAATCATGAGTAAACAAATTAATTTTAAGTTGCATAAACAACTATTAGCACAACGAAATAATTATCTGATTTGGCACATATAGTGAAATACACACATGGGTAGACGTGTTTGGGACTGTTGTTGGTTTATAGGAAAGCCTTTGATAACAACGTGAATTTACAATAAAAATATGTCAGCATATAATTAGTGTATTTGAATCATTTAGAGATTTAATTATCCCTAGCATTTCGTAGATGTGATCGTTCTATCAGTACATCCTGCCAACGTACAGTAGGTCACGACGCAAGGTTAATTATGAACATAAATACTTAAAAAGGAAAATAAGAAAGCTAAAACAATGGCGCATATTAAGTACACTTTCAGACTAACCTGGATATTGTTATGGACGAATATGTGATGAATCACAATTTGCTGGCCTAGCCCTTAGCTTAATAACGTTTGTTGCAGATGGGGTAACAAACAGCTGTGGTAATTGGGTACTTATTTTCGAGTATTTTCCTCAGAAAATAATAAAATTCATAATGGCACATTATATCTCACGATGTAATTTCATAGATCACTCAAGCAATGATTCCCAACAACTGCGTCTAATAATAATTACCGCAATGCTCATTAGCTTCAATTTTCAGTTGGATATGGCTTGGTTACCTTCAGCATATGTATGTGATACATGTACATTTTTATTTTATTCCTTTACAAAAGTTTGTGTAGGATTCCTACAATTTCTATGACCGAATAGAAGAGAAATACTGTACATTGGGCCATTTTCGACGAACACGATGTATTTGTGACTCAATTATAATATACAATATTGAATATATATAATTACATACTTTTTGGAAATGCTTTTATTAAGTTTTTAAAAAAAAATTGAAAATCATAAATATTTACAGAGAATTTGATACGATTTTCAAAGTTATGGGCCATGCAATTCAGCGAATATTCGATTATTGGCATTGGGGCATGTATGAAATTATGAATGCCAAACATATTCAAAAAGAGTAAAATCCTAAGGCTTCGTAGATTAATAAATAGCATGGTATTAATGTGGTCATAAAAGCAAGCATTTCAAATGCTAAATTGCAAACGATATCAAATAGTGTCAAACAATAGGAAAACATGCTGAAATCAACCATGACCTAGATTTCAATTCAAAGGTGTAGTTTTAATAACCGTTGAATGAAATCGCCTACTGCCTCAATCCTAAAATATCAATAATTGCTAATAAATACACTCGGTGACTCGGATATCCAAATTTGAGTCTATCAAAGACAGACACTTCAAAGAGTAACGAAGAAGCTGGAAACAATTCGTAGGCACAACTTTTATCTACGAGTGCTAAAGAAACCACTCTGCTTCTGTATGGCAATTGGTTTTCAAATATAAACAAGGGGAAATAGGTTGGGTTTTTTTTGCCAAAACTATGACGAAAGCACTGGAACCACATTCCAGTGAGATCTTGTCAACCACTTGGGGGTCAAACTTTTCGTCCATAAACTCAAGTTTACATAAATTTACGCATTTCTAGAGCGAGAAAATTGTACTTTAGGGGTTAATTTGACAAAAAGGTAAGGCCACGCATAAGCTCAATGTGAAAACTAGCATAAGTGTTCACAAATTCAAATCTTTGTTATAAAAAAAACCCCACAGTTTTCTAGAAAAAAAAGTCCACGTATATTTTTATAAGTAATGTGAACGTCAAACCACAGATTAATATTGCTGATTTAACTATGAGAAATCATACTTATGAATTTTCAAACACTCGCATCGGTTCAATGAATTTATAGAAAACAACCTACAGTTCATTACAGCTTGAGAAACCGCATAAATAATCTCAATAATCTAGGTCACTATTGTATTGCAGGTATACATTAAAGTACTTTTTTATACTCATATACTGTGTTTTCCGAAAATTGTCCAATTTCAAATACTCTTTCATTTTGAACTTGAAAATGTGCCACCACACTATACAGGGGGCCTCGAAAGGTCCCACGCGAATGCGGGTGATTTCTGCTGAAAATTTATTTGCCTTACAAACATGATAAAATATCATTTGCCATTGAAGTTTAATGACGACGATTTCCGCAATATTCCAAGAAATTCAATTATGCAATTACATAGTTCATGCACTTTTCATATAAACTTGTGGACTTTCAATTTTAGAGTATGGTAAAGAAACTTACATTTCGAGGCATAATTATTACTTTTTATAAAATCGTAATAAATATTCAAGGAATGACATGAATAACATTGGGAAGTCTAATTCAGATTAATATATGTTGTGATTTCCATTTATATAGAAAAAGAACAAGTGCGAATTAGTTTCAATTTAAGTTTTTGCTAACACTGCATGGTACCTACCGAGCTTGGGTTCAAAGGAACCTTAACCTGACATACTCCACAATGAACCCAAATTTTAATTTATAATGGCAGAAAAGTCACAAGTTTGTTCCATAAACATGATTTCCTATTTCTGGGACATATTCTCATTGAATTGTGGACTATTTTTGGACAGGTAATACAAATGGTCACGCCCAACATTGAAAATACATTTTTTTTTACCACGCTTACTCATACATCATGTAATTAGGCCTACAAAAAATAATACACAATAACATATTCAAAACTGATTGTTATTATTTAGAAAAATCAATCTTAAGTTTTTTAAAAAAGAGATTCCATCGTGCTTATAATACAGGTGACGACGAGATTTTTTGGCACGTTTTTTATAAAGAAAAAAAAATTATGATGTTAAGATAATAACTTAGTTTGTTAGTACTTTCCATTGTTCCTGCTAATTAAAACCTATATTAAACTCCAAACAAGGGCAAGGGTTGAAAATTGCACCATACGTGTGACAGATTTTAGAAAATGAAGGTGAGGATACATTTTTTAAAATGTAGGACACAATTTAGAACAGAAAAATGATGTCAAAGGTAAGTAATTTGAAGGAAATAACCATAGACAGATTTTGCCATGCAGAGCATTGATCAAAGTCCCTTACCTGTCAAGTGCGAATATCTCCTTACGGACATATCCGTAACCGTATCATTGCTATAAAACAAAGCAAACTGGTACTCGGTACCAGGTAATGCCTGAAAAATCTCAATTCTGGTCGGAACATCCGTAGCCTGATAGCTGATGTTCGTTGGTGGAAATCCGATGGGAGGCTGGTACACCAAACGGTAGTGACCATCGTCAGGAATAAAGTGAATGGGCCATGCTACGTTCAAAGAGATTTCAGCCGCCCGGCATAACTGAAACAAAAATCAAAAAAATTCATTAAGGACCAAAGAAAGACTTGCAAACTACCTTTAGCTTAAATTTGTTTTAAATATAATAATAAAAATAAAATCTAGAAACAGTTGGAAAACAGCGTTCTTTATCTTTTCAATTATTTCCATTTTTTAATTTTTTTTAATGAATTTCACATACTGCACATGAATTATTCATATTAGCAATGATTTTTTAACAGTTTTTACAGTTTTAACAGTTTCCGTTTAAGAAGAAACCAGAGTTAATATAGAGATTGAGGCAGCCAATGTCTTAACCTTAACGTTAAAGTTCAGTTAGTTCATTGGGTAATTCAGTCCGCGGCTCCTTCCTTCTCGCCTCTAACGTTAAGGTTAACGTTAAGGCGTTGGCTGGCGCAATCTCTCTAATATTAGTAGTTGTAAATCTAAATCTTTAAATTTCATTTTTTCACAGCGATGGAACTAACAAAAATATCAACAAAAAAAAAAACGAAAGTGGATTTATTCCAATGTCACTTTTCTTCTAGACTTCTAGGCTAATAAAATGTTCTTGTCATGTAAGTATAAATTCAAAAGATGTCAGTATTTTTAACTTTGATATATAAATGGCTACTTATCGCTCTAATATGTATACTATGTGACAAGCTAGAGTTAAAAGTAATATCTAAGCCGTCCTGAAACCAAATCAGAATCAGGGCGTACATATCATTTCCACGCTGCATATTTGTCTGACTAATGTATGAGTGCGTAACTGGTCCATAAATGGAAAAAGAGAACAACATTCATGATCTAAATAGTTATGGCCTAGGCAGCAATTGTTTAGCGAGCGTACAAAATTTTCGTCCGCTGAAGCCTAATTACAGTATGACGCACTATAACACAAACAAAGGGCTCAGCAAACATTTCAAATGAAGTAAACACTATTCTTATCACCCTGACTTGGGAAAGCAAAGAGTGCGTGGCGTGCTTTTGTCTCGAGTGTAACAGCGGATTAAAACGGTAACCAGGAACTGGTTACTTGAACCTGCTCTTCTTTTGCTTTATAGATGACTCAAAACATGATGCAAGAACAAAATGCAATCCTATTCCCCAGAAAGGATATTTTTGAACTTTTTTCAACCAAGTTTTTCACTTTTTAAAACACTTATCCCTGACTATCCTGACGACGAGAGGAAATTCAGAAAATATGATATGTACCAAACTTGGTTAAAGAGATTGTAGTAGAACACAACTTATAAAATGTTCGACTTCCCTATATATACGTTTCTTAAATACATTCTTGCGAAATGAGCATATTGTTCAAATGATCGACGTGTATCGAAATCCTTTGGCACGCAAAGTGTGTATTTTTGCAGGTGTTTAATTTTAGATTTAAATTGCGCAATATCTTAAGTTATTACCCCGCGGAAAATCTCGGTTTACGAACCGGGAAGCCTTCTTATATACTGCACAAATGAAAATAAATTCGTTACATTCCGGTTCAGCACCTTAAGCGTGGCAATTCCAACATGGCCGCACCCTTTCACTCCAGAAACAGCCCTTTTTTGCAATGCTAAAGGCTCATACTCCACAGGAGGGTATTGAACCAGAATATAACGCTAATAAAGTTTTCCAGTTGAAATGTTTTATGCTCCAGCAAAAGTTATAAAAAGCATGATAGTACAATCTACACTTTGATTTTCTAACATTTTTTCCATAAATTTCCCTATCGCCCTCAAAAATATTTAAGTCTTACCAAAACATCGGCTAGATTAATGGGCTGAACGTTTTTCGAGGCTGAAAAAAGGGGCACACACAAGAACACCCAGCCCTCTTTCCCCGCAGGTTTATAATTAACATTGATGGCTATCAAATGAAACACAAGCTTACATTTTACTGTTCAAAACGAGAGATTTTTATCCTATACACTGCATTTACAGGCAATCGAGCCTGTGTATAAAAGTGAAATCACGAGCAGACCTATATTTTGTCAATACACGTATTTGAAGTATTCTTTGAAAAATCATTTCCAACCCTGCGCTGTCACCGCAAAATGGGTCAAATAATTGGCATAACTTCTTACGTAGTACTATATGCAATTAACAACGTTTCCATTTCACTTTATGGACAAGCCCGTTTCACCTGGCAGTAAATTAAAACTCGGAGCACGTTTATTTCAGAGTGTTATCAAAAACCTTTTCCAAGGTTGCGCGGACTTTAAAAATATATTTCTTCGTAAAGCCGCCGGATAACCTTGTCAACCGCGGAGATATTTTTCAAACCTAACTATAGGTCTGTGTGTAGTGCTGCAAAAGCTAATGGTAGCCTAAATCTCTAGGCTCTACAGTTAGTTACCAGGCCAACAAAGTTAAGTACAGTTTTGCATCGAGCGAGACTCGTGAGTAAATTGTAAACGGTTGGTTCATCCTTCCTCAAAAGGTTGCCAGGAGGCAATTTTAACGTTTCCCACACATTTTGATAAGTGCATAATGTTACATTGAAAATAAGGATGTGGAAAAAAAAATTGCAATAATTGCTTCATCGTCGTTTTATCCTTGTGTGATGGCCTATTTCACTTCCCAGGTGATGAATCGACAAAACATGGATCACGATAAGTGCATTCATAAAGCAAACAGACCCTTGAGGAAACACATTTCTCGAGGAACTTCCCTTCGACACTTTCGTGAGATTGGGTGAATGTCCAAAACAAAAGTGGACCTTGATGAACAGAGGCCAAAAGATAATGAAGATGTATACCTTCAAAATGCTATAGGATGAAGCATAACCGGCAACTGTATTTTACGAATGTTGGATTATAGAATCCAATTTTTTACTAAGTTTATCCAAGGTTTTCAATCAACTTTACTTTTTTCAACATCTTTTAGAATTATGGAAAGGCTGTGGGAGATGAGATATGCACAAACACAAGTATCTCAACATTTAGACATTGCAGACATTGACAACCAAGGGGTTCCAAGTCGGTCAAGCAGGCTTTGAAGCAGCACACTGAAAACACAGTATATATGTGTTTACTGCAAAGTACCGTATTTTTAATTTGAATAATTGGCAAATAATTTCGCAATCAAAGGTCGCATCTTCCCACGACATCGGGGTACATCAAGGAGGAGAAAAGATCCGGGAAGAAATAAAAAAACTTGTTCACCCGTTACGAAGCATGTAATTAATATTCAAATCCATCCACGACCTTACTGATTACGCATACCGAAGTTTAACGGTACCATCCTATATCGTTTAAATTACACGCTTCACCTAGGTTATCCTACATCCATGCTTCCCTGAACGCCAGGTACACTGAAGTTGACGAAATGACCAAACAACGGCTTCTCCATTTTTCTTTTTCAAGATTAGTACGGGTTCTTCAAGTACCGGTTTTTCTAGTTGCAAGAAACCCTTTGAAGCGAAATGTTGTATTGTTATGTGGAGCTACAGAAGTAACTTCTTTGACGGAAAACTATTATCACAAATATACGAACTGTGAAAAGTGACTTTTTTCATATACAATATCCATAAATCTTGACTTTTTCAGGGCAGAATGGTCTAGATATTATAAAATAGCATGCGTGTAAAAAATACTTTTGAATATTTTTGTTTTCATTCATGTACTACATATGCGAATTTTTTATATCAAAATATATAGTTGCAGACATCAAAATTATTAAGAAGCAATTCTTTGCAAAATTGACCTTATTGAATGACATATTTTTTATACTTCGCCGTATTTTGTTTATGAATCATTTTTACCTGCACTAATTTATTACGGTATTAGCCAGACCAGAAAAATGAAGAGAAAAAAAAATTGTTTTTAAAATGTATATCCTTCATTATTTAATCCAGAAAGCGAGCCGTAAACAAAGCACAAGGGCAGAAGAATACTTATTTATAGTTAGACCATGGCAACTACGAGCTTAGACATTTACAACGATCGATATTTACTAATTTCATACTTGAACTATTTCTTTTTAAAATCGTCGACTAGCCTTGAATTCATTTAGAACTTACCCACAAACAATCTTGCAAATAAGTGTACCATAATAATTAATGACGATCGCGATTTAAACTTTTTAATTGGAAGTTTAACGTACTTGCATATCTGCAACGGCGATGATTTTTAAAAGCTTTTAACAAAATGTTTTTAATAAAAACTAGTATATTTTGTAACTGGATATATATCGGGTGCCTTTAACCCTCTATCATATCTTCTTAATAAGATGTTTGGTGGGAATAACTATCTTTAATTAGGTTAGGTTAGGCGGTAATTAGGTAACCCTTTCGTGTAAAACGTTTTACGTGATTTTTCAGCAACTGCTTAATGATTCGCTCGTCAAATTTCATTGTATTTCACATAATCTTCGGGTGCTAACAAAAAAAACAAGAGGGTTTTTTGATTTTAAAAAAGTGGTGCCATTACTTTATCTCATCTCACAAGAGAGTGACGTCAAGTGGCAGATGCACAAAACCCAGACGATTAAAACAGGTTTTTCATTAGTTCTTTCCACCGCTTTCAATAACCATATTTAATCGACAATATCGTTAATTTACGAAGAATGTTTGGTACTAACACCATTGTCGTTTATAGCTCTTACCAATATGATGATTGCACTGAGCGTAAGCAGACACTACCTGGCACAAAAAGAGTAATACTGGCCCATAAAAGAATAAATTTCCCACCGTTTTTCGACCAGTACATAATTTTCATTAAGCCAGGAAATTACCTTTTTATTATTTACTTGTTAATTTATTTAACAAGCAACTGCTTAATGATTTGGTTTGCAAACTTCATTATATTTCACACCATCTTCGGTGCTAACAAAAAATAAGAGGGTTTTTGATTTTAGAAACAAAGTTGAACCAAAGCCGCTCCGTTGTTACTGACTTTGTTGAACTGACTGTTATTATCAGGGATAAATTAGCATACAGGAATAAGATATACGCTTTACACTATCATAATATCATTTTCAAGTTCCTCAAAACTCCATGGCATGTAACAGTGTGCGAGACAGACCTAATCATAATCTTGATCCAAATTTGTGTCAATCACCATTGCTTTTTCCTCAATGTATGCCATGGATACGAAACGGTCATAAACCTCAAGGGAGGATAAGCTCATTAGATTAATTTATTAAGAGCATAGAAAACCCACAGGCAAATTTACGTTACCTTCATCTACAACAACAATAGTACGATGATTATTTAAGATACGTGATAAAAAAAAAATGGAACTATAAAAAGTCACATTATAGCCTTAAAGGCGTACATGTATAAAACCAAGTGCATTCCACTTACAATGCATTACAACATTAACGGTAAAATACTGGGAGATTACTTATGTTTATGAAGAAATTTCATATCTTCTTATTACCATTCTGAAAGTTGAGATCTCTTATTTCATACTAGCTTTGGAGCATATTTCATAGAAGTATGAAATATGCTCCAAAACTAGTCTAGCATAAATTTGTTTTTTTAAAACTACATAAAAATAATCAAATCCTATATAGTTTACTGAAACTGGAATTTTGCCAACGTCTTTTGAATTAGTAATTCATATCGAAAAGCAGCATTAAAGCTATATCAGCTATTCGGCGATATAGCAGTCAAGACTTCGGTATTTATAACAGGCAGGGGCCTCCTCGGTCTACATAGGTCAATTGACTTGGACATTTGCCCAACGCCAAATCTGTTGCACAAACATGACCGAGATTGTCTCCAGCTGAGGGACATTAATAACAAAAGAGATGGTACTAAGAATAAAGTTTCTTACAACAACAAAAAAAAGGAAAATGGATTTATTGGAGGATTAAGTTCAGTTCAGAAACAACATGAGACGACTTGCTTGCCAAATCTCTGCTCCAGTCACTGAACTTGTTCTAGAAGTCATCACAGTATTTGAACGTACTATTGTGGAGTCCCTGATCCGACTACACGGATCAACAAACAGAGAAGCTATTGGTAGTGTGATAAGTTGATAACCTGATGACAGTAGTAACAAGTTAATCACATATTTAGTATTGATGTGACGGTAACCAGGTTATCAGTATTTAGTTGATGTGTTATTCTATAGAAGATGAGTGGGAGTGAAATTTATTTGCTTCGGATGCTGTGAGACAAAAATAATATACACTAGGATGTGCATATCATTTTTTAAAGTAGCAGTTAGTTTATGCAATATATTCACCTTACTGTGGCTATACCCGTTTGATATTTTGGTTCCAAACCATGTTGTGTCGATGTAATGTGGAATTTATACTTTTAGCAAGTGGGAAGTATAGAATTGGAGTTTTGGAGAAATTGGGGGTGGAATCGGGGGAAAATTATGGGAGAGTGGGATTAGTTGATACAAATGGCTGGTCGCGGAAACAGCGTGGGGCATGTACTGGGGGAGGTGCAATCCTACGCGTAAGTAAATGGTCACTTAAGAGAATGTTTTATAGCATTTATATTACTATAACGATGTAGTCTTCGTAATTTCACAGGTGATTTTCTTGCACATAATTACAGGGCATCATTTTAAACAATTGCATGATGTAGTTTTGAAACAGGAATCAACACCCTCAACACATTTAATATTCCTTTCTGAATATAGTTTACGAACAAAGTTCAATACTGACGGAAATTACATATTGGAACCGTTGTTTAAATTTGATAATACAGTAATCCTTTCCATTGAATACCGTAAAGTTTTAAGGCGTTTTCAAAATCTTTACTTTCCAAGGCATTTGGGTAGCGGGTCTGTCACGAATTTCTTCTGAAATAGGTAGTAAAAGTAACCACAAAAATGCCAAAATAAACGAATTCTTCGATACATGCTCAAATAAGTCCAACGGCAAGGAAAACGACAACAATTTGGGTATGGCAACAACATCAAATTCAGTTTACGAGGTATTTTAGACTCGAACGAGTTTAATTCTGTCACTGGTGTGGTAAAGGCTGCGTGTCCAGTAGAAAATTGGGGGGAAAAAATGAACAGGTTTGACAGCAAGAATTTTTTAAAATTTAAATATCATTGGTGGCCTGGATGGCCGCAGGGACCCGGACCTTCAAATGCTCCAAATATTTCCCTTTAATTAAGCCAAGAAAACATGATCAACATTTTAAGCAGCTAGAACATTACGTGTTAAAGTAGTTAAGCTTCTCTGTGTGTATAAACTTCTTTACTCGGCTCATATACAAAGTTTATTTTACTGAGTTTGGTAAGAAGAGTTAACAATTAACAATAAGCACATAAACTACCATTACCCTTCGTCGTTAATTTCTTCAGATATAATTAAGGTTAATTGTTAAACATTCTTTCGCAAGAACAGTATAAGGATTCTTTACTTTTCATCACTATATTTTTGAATACTTAAATTTATCAAGGAATAGGAAAAATAAACACCATCATTAAGCGTTGTAAACTAGGAATGAGTTCGTGTTAACACAATTTATTCATAGATAACGTTATGGATCACAATTTTAACTTTGTTGCCTTGACAAATCAAATGTTCCCAAAGTCGACCATGACTTTTTGCGATATCGAACTTTCCTTCTTAGGGATCAAATTACTACGATTAACCAATTAATGGACGATATTTCGCGCAAGTATTTTTATATCTTAGGTTAGGCACAATAAGGAGGACCAAAAGCGTCCTCATTTTCGTTAAATACTCTATAAACACGATTTTCACGACTTTATTAAATTTCTTTCTCAAATTTAATTTCTTGGTTTATAGGTCTTCAAAATAGAAATTTCATGAAAATTGTAACATCCAAAATGTAGTCTTTACTGTAAACTCTGGGCTCCGCAATTTGAAGTAGAGTCAAGAATCGTGCGGCATTTGTGAGGGTACTTATGAGGGAAAATAATGGCACTTTTTTATTATTGCCTCGAACTTTCTTCTCTTTAGAAACCGCCTACATTCTTGATCTCAGACGTTTTTGATTTAAAAAAACTGAATAGCTGTAGTTCAGACAGCGAACAGTTTTGTGACATACCAGTAACGCTAGACTATTTTTTAAATGATTTATTACTCTGGAATTTATCAGGAAACTAACACCATCGTAACACTAACAGCAGTTGGCCAAAATCCAATAAAAGCCTATGCACGGTATTTGGCATACCAGTGTACTGTACCGTAACAGA
>JAUJYV010001746.1:0-15773 GCA_033995625.1 Ophyiulus pilosus
CTTAGTGAGTCCCAATTTAGAGAGTGGAGCATTGCTGTTACACTCGCGGAATGCTGGTAGCTGCCCTTAACAAATCGTGCTGCCCTACGCTGGACCATTTCCATATCCTGAATCATAGTTACCCGATCAACACAATGTATTAAATGCAGCGTGTCTAGTTCAAATTTCTAGTTTAAGTTGGAAAAAAACGATTAAAATTCAGTGCAAATTAATATTTGGTAGGATCGCATGTGTTCATTTCCACTTTATGCTGTTGGTTTCAACAATATCATTAATATATATACATATAAAGGAAATGGCACGAAGTTGGTTTTCTTTATAAAACTTGCATTCTGAACTAAAAACATTGGGGCAAGTAATGTGGTGGTCCAATCAACTTAAACTGCGACTTGGAACTATAGCTGGATAAACTCGTCAATGGTATATTGCAGCCTTACTAAAATTGTATATTTAACTTGTCAAGAATTAAAGCCCTAACTGTAAATCTTCTTTTCTACGCTTGTGTCAGATGGCAGCAATATTGGTTTAATCAAAAATTGTGCAGAAAGCTGCTTTGAAAAACAAAATCATTGAAATTGTAATTTTTTAAAGTTATTGAGATAAGCGGAAAACTCATGGATCACACCGGGCGGCAAAATGTCTCGCTATGCCAAGTTTTTTTAGTTACCATTTCTTGCATGTTGTATGCCATTGAATTTTCAAGTCCTACGGCCGTCTTAGAACGTAACTCGTTGTGCAATAATAACAAATTTTCGATTTCTGTTTTGTTGAAATTACTTCGCAATAGTACAGATGGACAGCCCTAGATAATAGAAACATGATATAATCCTTGCACACCTCTTTATGTGTGATAAAACTACTGTAAACGGGAATATTTTACCTCCCGGGAAATATCTAAAAAATACACCCTTAAAAACTCGTTAACATGTTAGATTCACTTACTTTGGCCTTATACCTGTTCATGGTATGGTCAGGTCCAAACTTGGAATAGTCGTAGTTTGAGACCTGTCCGAAAACGACATTTTGCAGCAATACGAGGATCAGGCTGGCGAAAATCTCCATATTCGAGCTTTGGATGAAATTATCAACGTCTAAACTTTAGCTATGAAGATTTGTGATGGTATTTAAAGCAGATTAAACTTTTGTGTGATGCAAATCTGGTGATCTTTATGATAAATTACCTAATATCATATATAACAATTCAGTTTGTTGTCTGTTATAGATGGATCGTTTTCCTACATCTGGGCCAACAATGCCAAAATAAGACCATATATATAACATGAATAATCACACGCCAAATATTTATCTCTTGTTCTATTGAATGTCACGGCGCTTCTCCACCTGTTGCCATTTGTCTTTATAACAAAAACGGAGACAGAAATAGGCTCCATATATCATATATGCGACGTATACTAAAGGCGCGTTTCCACGTGAGAAACTCTCCAGATGCTCTCGAGAGCAGATCTCGCCAATGGACACACCTCTGAGAGGAGGGCGTGCTTACTGTCCAATGGCTGTTTATCTCTGTCCTGTGTTTCAGACATGGCCCAATCGTATGCCAGTTATTTTCTGACTTTAGGGTACTGAGTTGAATTGAAAATATAGCATACTTCCCGCATTATGAAAACGCCCCTGGTGGCGGCTTTTCCCGCATGACAGCGAAGCATCGAGTTGATGCTTGTGTTAAGGGGGTTTCCCATGTTTCGTTGCACGTCTTAACTTTTGTTTGATTTTTTATACACAAACGACTCGTGAGAATTTAAATATGTGCCGTCCTTAAAGAAAGCCAAGTTAATTTCATTTCAAAACAAACGACATTTTGGTCTGCGATCGAAATGAGAAAAAAAAGCTTATTTTTGAGATAAAATTGGTTTAATTGCGAAGTATTCAGCTTGTCTTTTTACGAATTTCTTCAAGTTTTCCGAGTAAAATAAGCGCCGTTTTTTTGAATTGATTGTGCTTCAAAACCATAGACCTTTATGAAATCAATATAGTCGTGTTCTATATCGAAATTTAAATATATTTTTTTTGAATATTTTTAGTGATTTAGACGATGAGTGCCTCTACTATATATCGCCGCGTCTGCCTCTCGAGAGATGGTTAGGTAAGGAGAAAAGCCTTTTATATAAACATTTAAAAAAATTAGGTCGTTTAAAAAATTGAAATTACAAACGATAAATTCGTATATTATGTCCTTGGAATGACGGTTGGTTTGGGCCGTCAGAATGGGCCCTTGTATTCAAAGTGAAGTAAATATTCTTTTTACTGAAATTTATGTTTTATTGCTTGAACTATTGCTAGCATTTTCATGAATTTTCAATGCACGGAATGCGCTTTGAAAATACCAACGATAAATTCGTGTATGACGTCACTGGAATGAGGGCTAGTTTGATCCAGCGAGAATGGTCCCTTAAATTCAAACTTTAGAAGGAATTTCTCACGAATTTCTAGGGCACCCTAGCCATTAGAAAACAACCCTTTGAATTTTACACTCGCACAACTTAATTTGAATAACGTTGTTGTAATTGCTATTCATTTCTGGCACCAAACTTCATTGTGACGTGACATTTACATAATTCGTTACCAATACAATTTGGAGCTGAACTTTTTTTTTTGTTGATTTTACTGAAATTTTTGTTCAATTCTCATTAATTTCTGCCATTTCTGTAGTCTTGCTGCTGCCGCTGTCGTCGTCCTTAGGGCCAACTGTCATCTTTATATCCACTTCCGCCGCAAAGGCCTGCGTGGAGGTGTGTCCGAGCGATGCCACCGTGTCCGAGTGCAAAGCGACCGTGGACATCCTGAGCTCCGTCACCGCCCATTCTACGTAATTCAACTCCACTCACTCCTTGCGTACGATCAACCGAGACATGCCCTTTGAATTGGAGGCCGTCATCGACCTGCTAGGCAAGTGTTACGAGTCCTACTTCGTGCATTGGTCCTGGTCCGCCGTGGACGCCAGGGGCCAAAAGGTGAACCTTACCAACACCCTCGTCAACAGGCCCATTCTTAAGGTGCCCGCCTATGCCCTGGAGAGCGGAGACTATATCTTCATGGTCAACGCCAGCCTGACCAAGCCCAAGGAGTGCCTCACCACGAACCAGTTGCTGGACTACTTGGAGATTTCGGCACAGGTGAGTGTTTGAAGGGGAATTTGTGTTGAAAGGTCGTCTTCAGAGACTTTTGTTATCCCTTATGAAGTTGTCCAGAATATTCCCAGACTCTTCGTAACTGCGAGCCGAGCCTAAAATGTACATCATGGCACCCAAGAAAACTCCCCATTGTTAGAACTGCCCTGGGACACAGATGTACTTAGTTTCCTCCCCACTAACCCCTTCTCCACACTAATTGTGAACAACAACAACATTTAAAATGTGCATCCGGGATTATATTATTTTATTAAAAAGTCGATCTTTAGTTATTTCATTAATAAAAAAAGATAAAAGTTCTCGATATAGAAACGTTTGATGTGTCCGGAGGCCTTTGACAATTTTGGCACCCTATTCGGTATGCCGCACTAATATACAAAGTGAAATAGGACCCTACGATGCTCAGCTCCATTCGCCCGAGGTCGCTATTGTATAGGTTATGTCTGGGATGTCCGAGAGGAAAGTGATGGGACGGATTGATGATGGGGACAAGATTACAAAAGGTGATGCCAGCCGAATGACCGTGTATTTAGCCGCATGAATATTAAGGGTCAGTTTATGTGTATGCAAGTTGAAATCGGTTGAAGAACACTGCCTTACACGATTTTAAGAGACATTACTGTAGTTTATCCAGAGATGCTGTGACGAACAGTTTGTATGCGTTATTTTAACCCGAAGTTAATCTTTTCATTTTTTTTTCAGATTCCCATCAGAGTAATCGACGGCGAGACCAACCTTGATCACCTCCATTGCCGCTGCACATCTCTCTCCAGGTTCTCCGGTGAGTCCGAAAACTGCTTTGAGAGTTCAATGGCATCGTTCCACAGGATGGATCTGTTTTGGTTCTACCTGAATGTGCCCTTCAATCTGGTCATGGTCATCTTCCTCCTCATACTGATCATCATCTTCGCCATGCTCTTCCTCTTGGCCACATACGTGGACACGCTGCTCAGCTACAAGGTTAGCGATCGCTTGCTGATCACAACCCGCCTTCATTACTTCCAGAAGTTTTGATTTGATCGGCTATGGTCGATGATGATCACCGTTGAAGAAGACGCGAGTCTCCAGAGACGAGTTTGCGACCGATTTCAAGATGGAGTCTTTAGCTGCACTTAGCCGTTCATCAAGTGATCCTTAAGATCACGAATGGCTAAGTGCCCATCTTAAAATTGATCGCCAACTCGTTTTTGGAGATCACGTTAACTTCTCCGGTCGTCATCTTTGATCGAGGCTAATTTCTCTGGATTGCTATTGATCAAAGCCAACCTGTGATCGAGTGAACGCTTGGCTGATCAACGTGTATTTCTTGCGATCAATGATCGCTCTCTCGCAGCTTGGAGTTACCGTTGTGGAGGACAACGATCAGTACTTCACCTACAGCTACCTAGTGTCCGTGACCACCAGCAGCGAATTTGGATCAGGCACATCGTATGTGCCGGCCATCGGCCTTCGTGCACTGAAGGCAAGGAGGACGAGCGATGTGCACGTAACCGTGGACAGCAGGCGCCAATTTCTGAAGACGGCCAGCACCGATCACTTCCTGATCACCATGGAAAAAACCCTCGGAGACATAGGAACTCTCGCCCTCATCCAGAATACGGTCAAAACCATCGTCTTCGTGGTGAGACATCCTCGCACTTGTACTTGTCTCGTCTAGAAACGGTTTTGATCAGATTTGACTCTAGTGTGCGCTCAGCCGCGATCGGTGATGATCATGTCTCGTTGCAGTTTTCGTGAAACTTGTTGGTGGACTGATCAAAAAAGTTGCTGCTCAGAAATTGTGGGCGGTTTATTGATCAAGAAAATCACCGCTCAGAATTGTGATTGGTCGATTTATCAAAAACATATGATCATTTATGACCTTAAACATGATTGATCGCTGGCCAACTTAAGTATGATCAAAATTTGTATCTAGCCGTGCCATTGAAGGAACATGGTTTATGATCAGGAAAATTATATTATGTTAAACTTATGTTAAACACTCGTGGTAAAAATTGTAACACCATCACTATGGTTTCACCACATTATGGTTTAAGATCAATCACTCACAGAAAAATTTGATCGGGATGTGGTCATTGTTTTGCGGATTAATTCGCTACCAAAAGCCTGATCATTGTCACAGTCGCGTTTTATTAAATCTTTCTGATCAACGTTTTGATCAACCTTATGTATTTTTTTATTGATCAGGCACCTTCACCGCATCGTGGTGTTCGATATGGTGGCAGACGGCGTGTGGGAGTTTTATGTTGGCCAAGTGCTGCACTTCGAATCGATCAATCCGGTCAAGTGGTCGATCGAGGGTAGGCCGGTACCTGCAGCTGATCAGGACAGGATCGTGTACATCACGGAGAGGATAAAGATGAGATTTCAGGATGATTTCATTTGGACCAGTATTTTCCTCAGGTAGACAATTTGCTCGATCAGTGATCAAATTAAACTTTTCATTAATGATCTAGTCAGATTTTAATCATAAATCCGATTTGATCATGAATGACATCAATTGCTATAAGTGATATGTCACAATATTGTTCAGAAATAGATTGGATCACCGATTGTATTTAGATTTCATCAGAAATCCTATTTGATCAATATTTGCATAATCGGTGATACAATTTTAGTCAGGAGGTTGATTGATCGGTGACATGATCCCAACTTTCATCATAGACTACACCAAATTGTATTCAATTTCAATCAAAATCAAATTGTATGCAATCAAGTCTCTTACTAATCACAATTTTTTGATCAGGCCTGCCAACAGCCCTTTCACCAGCATTCAGCGTGTCATCTGCGTGATCCTGCTGATCCAACTGGCGTTCCTGGTCAACCTGCTGCTGCGGGGTTTGCCCGGTCACTCGCCAACGCAGCACATTGGAATGGTCGGCTTCCGCTTCCTCGTCAAAGACATCATCCTCGGACTGATCACGGCAGTAATCTTGTTGGTCAGTCCTAATTTTGGTTTACTTTCTCAGGTGATCAATCGTGGCATTCTCTTTGATCTGTGCATTGATAGATGCATTCTCTTCAGTCATGGCATTAATTAGGGCGATGATCAATGTATTGTTTTCAATATGTGCATCGATCACCATATGTGTCACTAATCACCACATCGATCAGGGTGAATTGATGGTGAATTGTATGAAATGTGTGCTTCGATCAATGAATTTTATTTGATCGGTGCACTGATCTATACATTCTCCCCTAACCGTGCAACGATCGATGAATTCTTTCCGATTGGTCCACCGATCATCGCCATTTGATCATCCGCAGGGCCTTCTTCTCGAAGCGTGTGTGGCACGTGTACATCGACCTTAGCAACGACTGGCCGGAGTATGCCAAGAAGGGCAAGTACATCGCGGAGTTGGAGCAGAAGAAGCAGCTCGCCGAAGAGGAGAAAAAGAGGAAAGAAGGGGCGGAAAGCCTGAAGAAGGAGGAAGAGATGAGGGAAGAGATCGAAGCCAAGCTGAGGGTCTCGAGAGTGCCGGAGTGCTACCTGCTCTACATCCCGGAGCTACGAGATTAACCTGGAGGAGGTCGACAAGACGCAGTCGCGGCTCCCTTCGCGGGCGAAGGACGTCAAGGACTTGCAACCGCCGAAGGAAGCCAAGAAGGCCGAGAAGGAGGAAGGGTCCTCCGCCGAGAGCACCAAGGTGCAGAAGAAGCGAAAGAACCGCTGGTGGTACTGCCGCTGCCCCGGACTCATCTGGCCGCTGCTGGTGCTCGTGGTGTGCGGCCTCTTCGCCTTGCTCTACGTCTTAGGACACTGGTTCAGCGTGACGCAGACGGTGTTCTGGATCTTCTCGTCCATGGTGGGGCTCCTCGTCTGCATCTTCCTCCTGCACCCGTTGGTGCTGCTGACCGTGGCCCTTTGCTTCCCTCGCAAGGACACCTCGGTGAGTGCGGAAGAAATGTGCCCTACGTGGGCAAAAGCGTTTTTAACTTTTGTGCCCTTTTCCTCCCCTCTCCTCAACTGAAAGACAAGGATGCGTTGCGCAAAGTAGGGCTGAGCAACGTCTTCGACAGGAGATCAAGGAGCAAGGAGCAAGGAGCAAGGAGCGAGGGACCTTGGAGGAATTTCGATACTATCTGCTCTACCTGAGCCTGTTGGTGCCCATTTACAATGCTGTGGCGGTAGTGCAGAAACAGAAGGACAGAGGACCACTGGGCACTCTAGAAGGAGGAGTAAAAGGGGAAGCTGCCGGAGGAGGAAAAGGGGAAGCCGCTGGAGGAGTAAAAGGAGAAGTTCCAGGAGGATGAGGAAAAGGAGAAACTGCAGGAGGAGGAGGAAAAGGTGGAGAAGCAGAAGGAGTGGTAGGAAAAACAAGTCAAGGAGGATGTGTGAGAAATAAGTAGAAAAGGAGGAGGAAGAGGAGGAGCTGCAGGAGGAGGAGTAAAAGGGGAAACTGCCGGAAGCGGAGGAAAAGGTGGAGCAGCAGGAGGAGGAGGAGGAGCAAGTCAAAGTGGAGCAGCAGGAGAAGGAAAAGGGGAATCTGCAGGAGGAGTGGTAGGAAAAACAAATCAAGGAGGAGGAGAAACCGGAGGAGCAGGAGCAACTCAAGGAGGCGGAATGGGAGGAGGTATGAGAAACAAGTAGAAATGGAGGAGACCGATGGACGCTCCAGGAGAAGGAGGAAGAAGAGGAAAAGAGTAATTTATTGACTGTTGTAGATGTTTTCATGGGAGGGTTTTTCTGCCCTCCCCTGGTTTAAGTTTGACCTTTAACCTCATTCGTTCGGAATAAGTAAAACTGTTCATAACACGATCGTCTCATCGGATGGAAGTCCTGTTTTGTCACCCTCTTCGGGTGTGTGCTTTCAATTGAACCACGGTCAGCAAGCCCCCGGTCAGTAGCGACTTGGACATCAATTGTTGGAAAGTTTATTCCAACGGTATAATCGCGTGCAAAAAGAAGTCCCATTGCTAAGCGTATCCGTTATGGCACGAAGCTCCGTCACAGGATTCCTCCAAAAAACACCAGAATTACCGGATTTGGACCAGGAGCCGTAGTTCGCGGAATGTTTTTAACGGCAAACTTTTTATTGGATACGTGTTTTGAAAACACTGCTTTTGCTCCGGGTTTTTGGATAGTCCGGACTGGGCTTAAAAGAAGGCGAACAAAAACTACAAACAAATATGCGAACAATGTTTATTTCAAAGAAAGTAACATCGAAGTAGAAGACCAATCATATCGCCACCGTTTTGTAATCAGCGCCCCCTGGGGACCGACATTCCATGAATGACAGCCGATTTTAACCGAAGATTGAAGCGCTTCTAAACGTTGGTTTTACAGCGGAATGAAGCCAATTTGACTTAGGGCCCCAAATCCCGTCACCCGTTAGGGGTACCGTAAGGTGGCGACGCGATTGGTCCGAGAAAGGGCACTAGGCCCCATCATGCTTTTTAGCGGCAACCGCGTAGCAATGCGTATAGTCTGCCGGCTTCTCGTGTGTGGCCGTGTCCCTGTCCCTAGGAAGAATCCTCCAGAACAAGGACTTGAGACCTGCTTTGGTTAGGGCCTCTTCTACGATCTCATGCGTAAGGTTAACAGTTGGGAACACGTGAGGCCCCATCGTGAATTCGTTGCAACCGAAGGACCCGCAGATGACCGCGTAGCCGCCAGGCTTGATCAAGGAGGCCATATTGAAAACGGCCCTAACGTACTGCCCTCTAGTGGTAACGGCTGCTTCGAGGCATAGGTTACTCACGATGATGTCGTATTTTGCCACCAGGGGCGCTAATGGATTGGGCTTGGTGACGTCACAGTGGATGACGTCACTCACTTTGGAACGGACACGGCGCTCCAGATCATCGACGTCTCTGTCAAGCAAATTCACAGTGTTACAAGTTGGTTGGCTATGGGAGCGGCCATCTTGGAAAAACACAACTTTTCAAGATGTCCGCCGCAATTGGAGTCTTTGGAGAGTTATTTTGCGACCCTTAGGGTGCCATCTTGGAGTATTTCTCTACACCTAAGGTGGCCATATTGAAAAACATTTTGTGTCTAGACGTAAGGCGGCCATGTTGGAAAAATAGCTAAGTTTTCAAGATGGAGTCTTTGGATACATTTCTGAACCATAGACTGCCATCTTGAAGCATCTTAGAAAAACAATCAAGATTTTTGGAACGTTTCCCTGCACCTAAGACGGCCATGTTGGAAACCTCGCGATTGTGAAGGCGGCCATCTTGGACGACTTACTTGTTCTCCAGCTTCGCGACGTATTCGTAGAGGAAGCGGAAGTCGATTCTGTCGTGTTCTTTTTTGAGCCACTTGCTGAGTTCCCTTCTGTTTTCCAATAAGAAGTCGCTGAGTGTGATCTTGAGCACGACAGCGCTGGCTGAGATCATCGTCTGCATCGTGGGTCCTGTGCCGAACTCCAACATCTCGTCGCCATGGACCATTTCTAGAATATTACAACAAAAATACTTATTCACAATCAAATAATGCCAAATTTCTCAGAAAAATTGTAAAAACAATTTTCGAAAATCCAAAAAATCACAAAAAAATGATTAAAAAACTTACTATTTTTGAAAAAATAATGCAAAGAGTCCAAGAAAAATCGTTGTTCGTCATCCAATTCTATATAATAAGTTTTCAAATAAACTCTGGGCTCAAATTTTCCACTTTCGTACATCTTTTTAGCATCGTTCTCGCCATCGGAAGACATCTTGGAAATTGTGCTACGACTGACGATGACCGAAGATGACCGAATGGCACGCGGTGAACGCGTACGTTCGTTTTCAGTCTCTAATTCCGACCAATGGGAAGTCAGGATTGGTTTCATTGGCTGCCTTTGAAAACGTGAAAACTCATCACTTGACGAGTTGTGACAGAACAAGTTTTTGTCACATTGTATTGTATTAAACAACAATGAGATTAAAACAATGAAATACAGGAGCCGAAAGCTGTCATTCTTGGACATATGTGACTTATGTCGATCTAGACTCGAGACAATGGATGTCCATATACAACCATATGTGCTCATCGAGGAGCGCTTCAATCCTCGCTTAACTTTGGTGGAAACCAACTGATCATTCCAGGATTGCCATTCCAGAGATCTCAATGGTCTTGCTCCTTAAGACCGTACCAAGTTCAATCAACCCGCCATGAGTGAACGTTAAGGAGCGCTTCAATCCCTCACGTAACACTGCGATAGATCATTCCAAGCTTGACAGCGAGCCTGTGTTGGCATTCCAGAGTTTTCATTGGCCAGTCTCCTGATCTCAATCAATTCTAGCTATCACGCCATGAATGAACGTTTAGGAGCGCTTCATTCCTCATTCGGCTGGCATTCGTGGAATGTCGGCGTTCATAGGGGGCGCTATTTACAAAATGGTCGCGATTTGATTGGTCCTCTACTTCCAAGTTACTTTCCCTGAAATAAAACCTTGATCGTTCATTCGTGCGTTTGTGTTTTTTGTATGCCCTTTGCTGGAATGGGTCCTTAATGTCGAAGGGCCCTTGTTTTGATGGCAGGAGGTGTGTGCCGTGTGTCGATTGAAATCCATCGTCCTGAGTGGCTGTTTTTGCCGAGCCCTTGAGCTTGTTTTTGTGACCTTTGAGCAGGGGGTCAAAGGTCACCACGTTGCCTCATTCGGAAGCTGGTGTTAATTTCTTGTTTCCACATTTTTCTTATCGTATTTTTAATGAGAGTCAACGACCAAAATTAACTAAAAATAAGAGAAATTAAATAGGGTTATATTTCAGCGCGTTAAAAAAGTGTAGTAAACAACAGATGAGAAATAAATAAGACTAAGATTTCGTGCTTAGGCAACTTTGTGATAGCCAATAACATGTCATGGAAGATTTGTTAACAGAAGGAGACGAAAATGGACGAAAACTGATGAAATCAGGATGAAAATCATGGAAAATGTCTCAAAAATGAATGAAAAATTTGTATAAAAATCACCAAAGTGGAATTAAAATATTTAATAAATAATAAAAAGCTGAAAATGGGGATAAATGTTCAAAAATGAGGAGGAAAATGAACGGAGTTTGAACAAAAAGTACCAACAAATGACAAAATGCTACTGAAATTAAACTGAAATTGGTGAAAATGATGGTGAATGTCCAAAAAAGGAGATGAAAATGTGCTGAATTTGTATAAAAAGAACCAAATTTAAGTGTAATAAAATAAATCAAAAATTTACAAAATGATAATAATATCGAGTGGAAAAAATCAGAATTTGTATAAAGTGTGTCAAAATATAATCAAAATATTTAAAAAATAATAAAAAGCTGAAAATTGGGATAAATGTTCAAAAATGAGGAGGAAAATGAACGGAGTTTGAAGAAAAAGTACCAACAAATGACAAAATGCTACTGAAATTAAACTGAAATTGGTGAAAATGATGGTGAATGTCCAAAAATGGAGATGAAAATCTGCTGAATTTGTATAAAAAGTACCAAATTTAAGTGTAATAAAAATAATCAAAAATGGACAAAATGATAATAAAGTCGAGTGGAAAAAATCAGAATTTGTATAAAGTGTGTCAAAATATAATCAAAATATTTGAAAAATGATAAAATGTTTGCTAAAATCAAGCTGATGTCCCTAAAATCAATGTCCAAAAATGAAGGAAGCAATTGCCAGAATTTGAATAAAAACTAGCAAATGGGAACTAAAATGACTAAAAGTTAACTAAACGGCTAAAAAAGGGGGAAAAAACTACTAAAACCAGACTTAAAATGAGTTGAGTTAGACCAAAAATGATTAAATATGAGATGAAATTATTGAAAACTGCAAAAAGATGACTGAAAATGACTTAAATGAACCGTGTGAACATTTATGGCAGCTACAACAGACTAAAATGACATAGATTGAATTAATTTAAAAGTAAATTTATATGACTAAAAGTGGAAAAATATGACCAGAATGACCAAAAAATGACAAAAAAGCTCCTAGAAACAGACTGAAAATGACTAAAAAGTGCAAAAAAATGACAAAAACAGTTTATACCAAATATAAACACTCAAAAAGTTGAAATCGGAATGAAATTTACTACATTTTCAAACAATGACGACAACGAAAAATGTGTGATGTAGGAAACGAAGAACTTCCTTATTAGGTTTCATCTTTATTTATTGGCATCGTTTTGAAACACCCATTTCAGCCATTTGATTTAAGATGACTTAGAAGGACCATAAATAACCTAAAATTGCCTCAAAACAACTATAAAAATGATTTAAAAGGATAAACAATGCTCGGATCTCACGCACGTTTTATACCTAGATACGCGCATGATTTCCGTGTTTATTTCCGTTTGAATGAATGGCGAAAAGCCAGGTGGTGATGCTGTGATGCCGAGTGTTGACTTTGCGATCACCGCGCTGACGTCACGAGGCGTGGGCACGCGCCCGATGACGTTCCTCGTGACGTCACGGCTTCCATTTCCCGGCATTCCGTCGGCACGAGGGGCCCGCGCGCGCGCAGGCGTTCTTCTCTCTCGTGTGGAACGCAGCCAGAGCCATTCTATTGCCGGCTTCCGAAGAGGGAGCATCTCGTCTGGTTTGAGCTAAATAAATCCTTCATTTCGCTGACAAACGAAAATCTAAACGATGGAGGAAAACGGGTGAGTCAAAACGCTTTGTTTAGTCCGCAAAAAACCCGCTTTCTGACGCTCATTTCGAGCCCAAAACTGGACGATTCCGTTTTTTCCGATATGGAACGCATCATGGATGTTCGAAACGCGAGCGTGGAATTCGGGTCTTTTTTGCGTTTTAAACCATCGCGAATATGTTTTTTTCTTTTGAATGTGATTAGGAATTAACTTCCCGTCCGTTGTCAATCGAAATATTAAAAAGGACGAGAAAATTTGAATGAAAAAAGTGAATTTATCTAGATTATGGAACGCTGTGGGGAAATGGAACGTGATGTTCGATTTTCTTATCATTATGTTTTTTATTATCTTAATTATTTCGTGTATATCTTAGTTGATTATGTGATCCGTGTATGTATATACCACACATGATCTACACATCACGCTGGAGGAAACCTTCGAATTCCTTGACCACAAAAATCTATTCTAATCTGTATAACCACATATTATCCACACGAAATCTTAATCCATAACCACATAGAATCCACAGGAAACCCTTCTCTAGCCACACACAACAAAGTCCACATCAAACTATCATCCATAAACTTAAAATCCACATATTTCCTAACCACATTAAATCCACACGAAAATGTTCTCCAACCACACTTGGACCGCACCCAACAATTCCTAACCACAAAATCCACATCAAACTTCCATCCATAACCACATGGAATCCACACCAAACCTTAATCCCAGTTAAAAATGTCAGTAACCACATAATATCGACACGAAACCGTTTTCTAACCACACATGAACCACACACACAACCTTCATTACCACATAGAATCCACACCAAACCCGATAACCACACGATCCTTATTCGATCCACATAATATCAACACGAACCAGTTTTCTAACCACACATTAACCACATACACCTTTCCTAACCACCTAGAATTCACACATGAACTACACTAATACATTAAATCTTATTTAACCACAAACATCCATCTTTTAACCACGAGGGAACCACAAAATGTGCTCTAGAAATCATGTGATCAGTTTTTTAACCACACATTAACCACATACAGCTTTCCTAACCACCTAGAATTCACACATAAACTACACTAATACATTACATCTTATTTAACCACAAACATCCCATCTTTTAACCACGAGGGAACCACAAAATGTGCTCTAGTAGAAATCATGTGATAAAAATACACGATTGACGTTAGTGTTTTATTCACTATAATATTAAAGATTATAACGAAATGGGTGTCTCAACGAAAATACACAAACTAGAGCAATGTTCGCGTTACATTTCATCAGAAATTATTTGCACGTTTCGCGATGTGGAAATTATTGATATTCGCATAAATTTCCTCCGCGAAATCCGTTACTGAATTAACACATTTCAACATTTGGTGATGTCGAAATAATTGATTTTTTGTTTTCTGCCGACTAAACGCCTCGATATTTACGTTTTTGTTGAATGAATTACTAAAGTCTATACTCTAAAGGTTTCTCTCTCTCTCTTTTTCTCCGGGTTATTCCATGTCTGTTTTATTATCGCGTTTTCCCCCCCTTTTTTTTTCATTATTCAGCACGCAGGCAACGAAATGTTTTAGAGGTCGTTTCAATGACAGAGGCTGGAGAGCACTCCGGATTACGCCATTGGTTCGTGGAAAAATAGGTGTGACGCTGTTTATTGACGACTGAACGTGTTTGAAACGATGCCAGAGTTGATGGCGTCAAATGCACAAACAGGAGATGTTTTATAACTAAATGCAGCGAGCTAACAGACGTCGGTTGTTACGTGAGACACGTTGTCACGTGCACCTGCATTTGGGTATTTCTGGGACCCTTCAAAAAGGACGTCCTCAAAAGGGGGGTTGATGGGTGATCTAGAATGTGGAGAGGGGGAGGAGTGAGCCACTATGGACGTTCACTAATGATGCCATTTGTCAGTTTTTTGTTTTTCTGTTTAATTGTGTTTTAAAGGTCAGTGAAAAGGGAAGAAATGACCTCTATTTAGTCAATAAAGAGTTTGAGCCATCCAACGCTAATGAAACGATAACGATAACGTTAACGAGAAACAGCGTGGGAAGTCCGGAATGTCATTGGAATGCCATGCTTCGCATAGGGTCGTTCTTGACATTCCGGGCCGCCAGCGCTGCTTATCGTTATCGTCTCGTTAACGTTGGATGGCTCAAACTCTCTGTTGAGCCAGCCAACGCCTTAACGTTAACCTTAACGTTAGAGGCATGAAGGGAAGAACCCCGTTGGGTGGTTCAGATAGTAGAGTTTGAGCCAGCCAACGCTTTAACGTTAACCTTAACGTTAAGGCGTTGGCTGGCTCAAACTCTATTATTAACGAAACGATAACGTTAACGAGAAATAGCGCGGTAAACCCGGAATGTCATTGGAATGTCATGCTTCGCATATAGGGTAGTCCTTGACATTCCCGGCCGCCAGCGCTGTTTATCGTTATCGTTAGTTATCGTCTGGCTCAATCTCTCTAGTACTAGAGAGATTGAGCCAGCCAACGCCTTAACGTTAACCTTAACGCACTCGTGACGTTCAGTTAGTTCATTGGGTAGTTCAGTCCGTGGCTTCTCTCACCCCGCCTCTAACGTTAAGGTTAACGTTTAGTCGTTGACTGGCTCAATCTCTCCGTTTTATTCCTAGAATGTCCACATTAAGCTTTTAAATGGGGATTTTAGTGCCTGTATTTTCGAGTGGTTTCCAACACGTGTCGTGTTTTCCCCATATCTCGTAGTATAAAAAATAGCGTACGCGATTTGTGTACAAAGTATAAGCAGCGTGATTAAGCGGTGACCTTATTTCGATATTGACGCGTTCATATTGAAAGGGGGTTGGGTTGGAAACAAATCAGCTTTCAGCAGATGGTTGCCAAGTTATTTTGAAACACGAGTAAATGTTGGTTTGGCAAAACAACAAACTCGTCAATCCCACTTCAAATCCTCACTCAAAAAGAGCTGAGATTTAGTCAATAGAGAGTTTGAGCCAGCCAACGCTTTAACGTTAACCTTAACGTTAACGGCGGGAAGGGTTAGTTCTACCCAA
>JAUJYV010001747.1:0-15773 GCA_033995625.1 Ophyiulus pilosus
CAAGTAGGTGATGAAGGCCCATCCCCTTGCGTTGATGTTTAGCCCTCGTGTTGCAGAAATAGGCCAACGTTAAGAATCAACAAACTCGCCTCTCAATCCTAGGTTGCGGGGTTCGCCTCCGCGGCCGAGGTCGGTGGGAATTTTTACGGATGGGAGAAATTCCCCGAGTGGCGACTCTTTCGGATGAGAGTTTAAACCGAGATCCGGTGTTGATTGTTGCACGTTATAGACCCCTCGAGAGGGGGTGGAAGTCCCCTCTCGTAGTCAAAATTCCCAGGTAGTTGATGAAGGCTCATCTCCTGGCGTTGTTGTTTAGCCCTCGTTAAAAATCAAACGAGTTGTCGGTTACTTTCAGCCAACGATAGTGGAAAGTCTAGTTGTGGTCGATATTTCTCCGTTTACAACTCCTGTAAAAAATCCAACGAATTCTTACTTGGAAGCTATGGCGAAGGCGCAGTGGGATCCGCAAATTGCATTGGGCGAAGCTCGCAAGCTTGTCGACCAACAGTTGGCTATAACAGTGAAGGTAAAAAAAGGCACACGTGTTATAAAATAGGGGCAGTTAGAAAATTCCCAAAAAATAAAGTTATCTTTTCTCTTCAGGATGTCTCCATGCGCCAGTTTCTGACAACTAATCTGATCAAAGATGACAGCGGCGTCCGATGGAAGTGCGATTTAACAAATTTAGTGAAGGACAGGATGAAAATTCAAGATCCTTTATCCCTGACGGGAAAGTACGACGGAAGGACGCTTTTCGTCGGTGGCGGCGCATCTCCGTACATACCGTAAGCGAGCAAAGTTTACATTAGGGCAGCGGTCTTCAAACTTCACGGCTCATTTTTCTCTTTAACAGCAAGGAAGATCATGCTGCGATTCAAGGACATTTTCCCAATGTTCAATTTGAATACATCCCTGAAGCGAGCCATTTCGTCCATGCCGAGAAACCGAGAGAATTTCTGTTATGCGCCGCGGCATTCATAAGCAAAAGTGCGGTCAAGTAGACCCGAAGAACTAACCTTCTGACGCGTTCGATGTTAAAGAGATTATTCGGTTTCCATTTAAGTTCTGTTGTAGCAGAGTTAATTAACCCGGACTAACGGGCTACCAAAATTAGCGAATTCATCGACCATGTTAAAATCTATTGCTCATTTTATTGGGAGGCGAATTTTCAACTTAAAAATTATTATGACACATCGCTAATTGCCGGAGAAGTTTGCGCTTCGAACCGGCACTAGAAATTAAGAATTTCGGCATTTGAAAGTTAAATCTTCTTAAAATGACCTTAAAGACCTACACCTCTCACGTAATAATACACGACAAACTTCAAAGAAAGCATCAACACGAATGAAACTATATGTACATAAATATTACACGAAATAAAAAATCTAGTATATATTATATATTCGAGGAGATACCCTTTGTAAAATCAACTTTTTTTAAATAAATTAGCCAAAAGTTTAGTTTAGAAATGGTTTGGGATTTTTGAGCATAAAAACGTGCCTCGTTCACACTGGTTTCGATACTGGTCAAAGGTTAAAAAATAAATACATATCACACATTCTGCGGATCAAGGCAAAATTTGGGCTTAAAGGCTCGGTAGATTACCTAAGGCGGCGATTCGGCGAAACCGGTGAATCGGGGACGGAAATGATGCTGACTGTTTGTGACTCGACTTAAGTGTATTTTTTTTCGCTCATCGTTCTTCCCTCTTTGGATTTAAGCACGAGCGAAGGTTACCGCCAAAGTCCAAACCTTTTAGGCTTGGTCGACGGGGTCGTACTCGTGTTGCTGTCGCTGTCCTCCGGCACCTGATCTTCTATCTGCTCGTGCTGCGTCAATTTCTTGATCATCTGTTCGTCCAGCAATGCTTGCATGTCCACCTGCAACCGAAACGCAAAATCCGTGAGGCACTTTTCCCGCCATAAGCGCTTCCGCCAACTTTCTGGCGCACACTGACCTGCCACATCTCCAGCTGTTGCGAAAGTTCCAGTTTCTGCGTTATGGCCTCTAAAAGTTGACTGTTGACATTCATTACTTCAATCCTAGTTTTTGCCAAATCTATTTCCAAACTGTTTTTCCTAAAACATTAAATAAATAAATATATGAAATGTGGGGCTCAGCCACCTAGTAGAAGCCCAAAGACATTTAGGATCACATAGGGCCTAAACATTAATGGGAAAATCCCCATATGTTGTTGTTGATGTTGTTGTTGGTTGAGGTTTAAGGGCCCAAAACCGAGCTAGGTGGCTTAGTGGTAACGCTATCCGCCTGGTAATCGGGAGACCCAGGTTCGAATCACGACCGGGTCGGCTACTCTGACTGTGGTTTTCGCGGTTTTCCACGGTTGTTTCCAGGCAAATGCCGGGGTAGTTCCTCAAAAAATCGGCCGCGACCGTGCTTCTTTCTCTTCTACTTTCCTTAGTCTTGTGATTTGATATGGGGACATTTCCTCGACATTGTTTAGGCCCTTTATGACCTTAGATGTTCTTGGGCCTCTAAACCCCACTCAACAACAACAACAACAACATTAAGGGCCCAAAGGCAACTAAGGCTAAAAAGGGTCCAAAGGCGACTAAGACTAAAATGGGCTCAAAGGCGACTAAGGCTAAAAAGGGCCCAACCGGTTGTAAGTTGGTCCTGTATAGGATTTACAGGGACGATAGACTGACTGGACCTCAGTTCCGAAGAACGCCTTAAGTTAGCCCTTACTCGGGACCCAGCCTAATTTTCACAGGACAAAATCACCAATTCGGGCAAAGAGGAACTTCCTCGGCATTTGTCTGAAAACAACTGGAAAACTGCGCAGGGATCAAACCACGATCTCCCGATTACCAGAATTAAAATACTATAGGCCCTCACTAAAACGCGGGTTTGGTGCGGTATTGTACGTCCGCTTTAGTTCCAAATCAGCGGCACGTCGAGGGTCTACGATACGTCAATTTCAACAGATTCCGTATGGAATGGAAGCAAGAGGTTGTTAACTTTTCCAGGAGTACTCCGAGTACTTCACCACTGAGTTGCCCTTGGTAGGCCCGAACACAGATGGGGCCCTGCTTGCTAGCTAACAATTTGGCCCCTAACCCCCGAAATAGTAACAGAGGTGTGATGTCAAGATTACGTACTTGGCAATTGCCTTGTCTCGCATTTCCCAAGCGTTGCTAACCACTTCATCACGAGACAAATTCGTGTTTTTCAGGTCTTTACGCAGAATGTTACGATCTTCGGTCATGTTGTGAAGCTCCAGTTGTAGGATGTTGAGCTGCAAGAGAAACACGTTAGCACTTGCCGCTTACCGCACATGCACGGCGATCGAATGTTTGCATACCTTCCCATTCAGATTAAGTATTTCGTCATTTTTCCTTTTAGTCTCCTCCGTCTTATCGGCTAGTTTCCGCTGGGTGCGTATAAGTTCCTCTCTGGTCACATTCAGATCTCTTTCGAGATCTTCGCGATCATTAGGTCCTCGACCGCAGCTTGTGCAGGCCTGTTGGTCATCGAAACGAGAAAGACGAAAAACCATCGATTAAACTCTTTTCTAGCTTAATCGAATATCTTCTACTCGTCCGAACTTCTCGAGGAAAGCGTTTAAAAAAGTTTATCTTTACCCCTTTGGCTTCTCTCCTGAGAATGTCGTGCAAAAGCCACTTCAGCTCCTTGAGAGCGTCGGTCAAAATCCCCACTTTGACGTCACCCGTGCTCATGTCCTCCGAAGAGGACGAGGAAACCGACATACTGCCCTTGCGGCACTTGACTTGCATACACAGGTTCCTTAGTTGGATATACACATCCAAAATTTCTTCTCTCATCTACGGAACGAAAGCAACGCCGATAAAGCGGACGGCTTCGGCAAAAGCGCTAATTTTCACTAGAAGTAGAAGGAATGAATTCTACCTTTGTCAGGTCGTCTTTGTCTTGCTGCGACAGTAGAGGCGACAAGACCGAGTCGTCGCACTCGATATCGTCGTCGTCTTCGATATCATTGGCACTCATGGGAGAACTGTGAGATGGCAGATTGGAGCCAGTCTAAATAAAAAATAAAATTTTAAATTTGCAATTTGGAAAGATAGCGAACCAAAGTCATTGCCGTATGAGGAAAAATGGGTTCTACCTGGTGGCCATCGTCCTCCGACATTTCTATTTCGTTTAGTAAAGAAGTGTGCGCTAAACTGGCCGGAGTGCTGCTTCGCCTCGACAAGATGTCCAGTCTTTCTTGAAGGTGGCTGTTGGTGTGACGAAGTTCCTCCATGTCCCTTTCCTGGTTGCGAATCTAAAAAGTCATATCAAAATCATCAGAAGCAATTCCAGAAGATATCATACCTTGAACATTTGGTGTCATTTATGATTTCTACATAGAACAAGGCCTCAGAAAAAGCGCAAAGAGGCCCGAAACGCTGTGCCTGATAATACAAGAAAAACTTTGCCGTACGGATGTTTCGGACCTTGAGCAATTCAAGTTATTAACTGCAAAAATGAGACAGTGGATGACTTCACCTCCTACGGGGCAGTCGGTGACTTTAAGCAGGAAGGCTGGCAGATCCGAAAGGTATATTATGAATAGTAAAGGGCTTAAGGGGTCACCGTGAAGTGCTCCCGATGGGATTTTGACGGGTTTGTCGTATCTTTCGGGTTTTTAGTTTGGCAGGTTAGTTGTGCATAGAATGTAGATATGTTAGTTAATAAGTGAGGAATGTGCAGTAGAACCCCGATTATCCGAGCCATGTGTAATTTTTTACTGTGCATATTTATTAGCCTTATAATGAACATCCTCCATGTTTTATGAATGATTTTCTTGCACTGCAATTGTGATCTCGCACTTTTTGAGATGCCAAACCGAATCTCTGCATGACACATTTTCTGGTGAATCTAGTGCCTTCGTTTTAAGCCACATGGTGTGTGAAACTTCTACGGCTTGATGGCAAAAAAAAAAAGATTGGGATTTGGACGTACGTCTTGGTTTTCCTTTATTTGGGAATTTGTCTCGCACCACGCTCGGCTAACTCGTTCGGACGTGCTGTGCGCTTAACAAAGTGCAGCCAAGTAGAGCACACGTACTAAGCCGCTCGCTTACCTTTAACAATGATACACCGTAAAATAACGCGGAGTGTGTGTATGGATGTGACGCGTGACAGCACTAAAAAAACAAAAATTTGAATCGGGGCAAAACTGGTTATTGTGTGAATGGAGGTGAAAGTGTGAAAACTTCCCAATTTTTTCATTTATAGATCTAAACTTGGTCTAACCTAGATCTAAATTAATATAAAATTCTGGTCCAAGACTGGACCAGATGGAGTGCCAGACTAGTTCCGCGCAGCGCGTGTTGTTGCGGGTGTATGCGATTGAGGGGATCCGTGCTCTGGGAACTGCCTCACGGCATGTTTTAGAACAGCGGTCATGGAACAAGATCCAGATGGATTGTGGCGAAAATGAGACCAGAGTCCACATCACACGGTTACGCGCTGGGTACGTGCGGTCGGGACGTGTCGGTGGATATAACCCGCAGAGGTGAACTGCCCATTCCCGATGACCAAGTAAGAGTTATTGCACGGCCTCTTGACCGCCGATGGACTATCCGAGAAGTTGGTCTCTCAGCCAACAACATTTCAATATTTCAAGTAGGGCACCGCACTAATGTGATCAACAGCGACAACCTCGCTGACCGCATCCAACGACTTCCACACATTTGACAAGTGGTCCAGAGGTTCACCAGCGATGCCTCTCTTGCCGCTATTTTATTCAAACCACCATTATGTTATAAATGTTAAATCATTTACCTTAATTTCCTGTTCCATGTTCAGCTTCTCCATGAGAAGGATCCGATCGGAAGATTCATCCAGAGTCAGAGATATGCTGTCGCGCTCCTCGGCCAAGTTGTGTATCCTCCTCTCCAAATCAGCTTTCTTTTCAGTTATGATGTTGATCTACAGCGATTGCAACAAGACACACCACATTTAGAAATTGAAAGTGGTGCAAGAGCAGACCCTTAGCCCCAAGATCGCTTCAAGTACCTCTTCCCGTAGCAATTCCAGCTGCCCTACGTGATCCGTCATGTTGGATCTCCTGGCATTGAAATGCTCCCTGAGGTTCTGCATTTTCATCGCCATCTGCTCTTCGGAATTAGCAGCCTGTGAAGAAAACGTCACAAATTTAGGAGTTGCCGATGGTTCCAAGACTCTTGTAAGTCTTCAAAGCTGGCTCTTGCGGTTATGTTAAGTGGCACTGGCTTGCGTAAACATTATTTACTGAGAGTAAACACCAAACATCTCTGAGAACCACTTACACTTTTAAGCTGTTCTGTTAGCCTTTGGTTCTGCTCTGTCAATGCCCCCTCGACCGATGCCCTTTCCTTTTCAGAGTATTTCAGCGCTTGGGACTTCTCTTCGACGGTCTGCTTCAGCGAGTTGTTGTCCATCTGCAGTTCCATCACCCTGGATTCATATTCTCCCTCCAGGACGTCAAGTTTTCTCCTCAAAGCATGATTCTCTTGCTTCAATTTCTGAAAGTGAAAAGCAAGCGGATCATGAGACAAGAAAGTACACGGCATTGCGGACCGGGAGGGCCGCAAAAGATTTTTTGGATTTATTAGTCGTGAGGGATCGAGGGTCCTTGAGAATTTAAGAAATCTTGAAAATTGGATCCATGATTTTTTCCAGAAGATTTACGGACACTGAAATCGCCAGTCAATGATGAGATTCCAAAAGTGATATCCAATATTTGGGACCCCTGTGACAAGGTCACTATGCTAATTATGCCATGGCGAATAAGATGGAATGAACTCAAAAATTGGGCATTCCATGTAACTAAGAGGTCTCATGGGAAGGCTCGGGTAGGATAAAATCCCGAGCCCGGAACCTTAGAGGGGGAGATATGCTGGGGATTGGCTCACGTTCACCGCCGCGGTCTACAGGATTTTGTCCCGTGGTCACCCGAGGGTCATGCTGTGTTGGGGCTACGTCTGTCCGAGGGTCGTGATAAATAAAATTCTTCTGGTTTTTTGCTCCGCAGTGCGGCTCTCGCGTGCCCTGCGGGTGTTTGGCCAGTCTCGGGGCGTAGGACCTCCGGCAGGTTCCGTACCCTGAGATGCGGCTCTCCACACATGTAAGACCCTACTCCACTGTCCCTAAAGACAGCGCTACGCTGTTTTGGGGCTACGTCTGTCCGAGGGTCGTGATAAATAAAATTCTTCTGGTTTTTTGCTCCGCAGTATGGCTCTCGCATGCCTTGCGGGTGTTTGGCCAGTCTCGGGGCGTCGGACCTCCAGCGGGTTCCATGCCCTCAGATGCGGCTCTCCAGACCCGTAAGACTGGACCCTACTCCACTGTCCCTAAAGACAGCGCTACGCTGTTTTGGGGATATGGCTGTCCGAGGGCTGTGATAAATAAAATTCTTCTGGTTTTTTGCTCCGCAGTGCGGCTCTTGCGAGCCCAGCGGGTGCTTGGCCAGTCTCGGGACGTTGGACCTCCAGCAGGTTCCTGTGGGACTGGACCCTACACCACTGTCCCTAAACACAGCGCTACGCCCTCGGGGAGACAACGAGGCAGAGCCTTGTGGCAGCGACAGAGATATTTTTGATTAAACATATAACAACCCCAATTGGGCTGTTACATATTTTAGGATAACCACCTGGATTTTGACATACCTGAGCAATTTTTATAAAAGATAAATTTGATTAAATTTACATTTTTCTCATCCCAATCAACCACATCACAAGAAAACAAACAAGACGAAATTACAGGCTTTGGTCAAACTTCAATTAACTGCCTGTAATTTAAATATTATTGACAGAAATTATCAAAAGACCTTCAAGTTCATGGCATCACGCGAGATCTACATCCACCAGAGAGTATATTACCATCAATGGTTAAAACAAAAGGTCAATAATTCTTTGGTTTGATTAGCATTTTTCAAGATGACCACCATGCAGGTTAGGGTCAGTAACACGAATTAGAGTTACTATAAACCGTTGTTCTCCAACTCAGACATAAAAAAGCAGATTCGCAGCTTATTATTCTTCCTTGGTGGTTTAGCCATATGGTGTCCACCCTAAAAAAGAGGGGGAATTATGTGGGAAATCCACACATATCACCTCTAAATCTCTCGAGATAACAACACTGAAGTGAAGGAACCCAGCACGCATCATCTCACGGGTTTCTGAACACAGAAAAAACAGAAAAAAACTCAGCAGGGCAAGGCTGAGGACAGTCATCTGTTTCAGCACATTTTGGGCACAAGGACAACAATATGGCAAAAAGACTGGTCACTAAAAGTTGCACTGGTGCTTCCAAACGTGAAATTACACTAAAAAAAGGGGGGTGAAAAAAAAAGCGATTTTCGGGGCAAGACACGGACCTCGCTGTCAATCTCTGGAAGAGGAAGTTCTGGTACTGGATTCTGGCCACGGGTTCATGAGTTGGCGTCACTTGGTCATGGTTACCTTTTTTTTTTAGGAAGTTGCAAATTGTAATTTAAGATATATGGTCATAAAACAATTTAACATAGAAGGTAAAATGCTGCAGAAGTTTTTTTTGTTTCCCCATGGACATTGTGGTGATGTCAATCCTAGCAAGGTCTTGAGGAAATTAAGATTCAACCGAATTAGATAAAATTCATGTAAATCTGAATCAGTTTTCAGTCAAGTCAATATTTATGCATCTTAACAAGGTGTGGCGGTGCTCTCTTCAAAGTTCTTTGCAACTTTCCCTAACGGTACTTATTTGCTATCGGTCTCGTGGTAAATATTTAGCCTTAGATGGAGTTTACCACCCACTTAGGGTTTCACTTTCAAGCAACCCGACTCCTGGGATGAGATCCAAAAAGAGAGAAAGGATAGCTGGGCCCAACAGGCCTTGCCCCCTCCACGGACCATACCCCCGGTCATGGGGACTTGGACGCCAAGTTCCTCGCCAGAACGAACCTTCCCTTACACCACATTGCAACCCGCCATGGCAAAAAAAGGGACCACTGCTGACCGGTTCTTTCTTCTAGTGCTGGCCCTTCTACGGGAAAGATGTCCTGCACGTACAAGACTACCGCGGATGGACTAGTTCTCCTCAGAAACCAGCCTCAAACAACTTCATCATTATTTTCATACTAATTTAGTTTGCTAGTATTTATTTTACATTTTATGGCTTTATTGTAATTTCGACCGTTGTAATTAAAAAATTAAGTGTACGCATACCCGATTTAGATGAAATCCATGTAAATCTGAAACAGTTTTCAACCAAATCGAAACGTATGCGATTAGATCATGAATTGAGCGCACACGTACATGCACTTTCAACCAATTTGGATTAAATGGATGCAAATGTGCATGAACTCTAGTCACCTTTACAGAAAAAACTGGTAGTCAACTAACTAGTTATAAACTGGCAATCAACTCATCGTTTCCACTAATAATCAGCCGGTATCACTTTGTTACTAGTTTGTGATCAATAAATTATCAGAAAATTGCTCCTATTTTTGGCAACCTAACTGCATGGCAATCATGGCCATCTAAAAGTGATTAGTTTTCTACAATTGCTATACATGTATTAGCAGTACTTGAAGAATACCCAACAGAAAATTATTACATGCACTTTATTCAAACTAACTGCAGTACTATTGCAGTAAAGTACAGTTAATGGCAAAATTTAAAACTACAAATATTTTGAAATTATAAATTGTAGAAAAACTGCAGTTTTTTGTTTCATTGTACACCAAAATAACTGCAGTCAATATACATGCAGAAGTGCAGCAAATGTGCAGTACGAGGGAAACTGCAGTAATACTGTTGTAAAAGTACAGTTCCAAATGGCAGAAAAACTGCAGTTAATGAGCAGTAAATATGCAGGAAGAAACTGCTGGAATAGTGCAGTTCCAAATAGCAGAAAAACTGCAGTTTTTTGTTTCATTGTACACCAGAAAAACTGCAGTTAATGAGCAGAAGTGCAATTAATGTGTAGAAGTACAGCAAATGTACAGCAAGAAACTTCAGTAATACTCAGTAAAAGTGCAGTTCGAAATGGTAGTAAAACTGCAGTTACAGAGCAGAAGTGCAGTAAATATGCAAGAAGAAACTGCTGTAAAAGTGCAGTTCCAAATGGCAGAAAAACTGCAGTTACTGAGCAGAAGTGCATGCAGTAAGAAACTGCTGTAATAGTACAGTTCCAAATGGCAGAAAACCTGCCGTTTTTTATTTCATCCGTTCTGACACCAGAAAAACTGCAGTTAAGCAGAAATGCAGCTAATATATGCAGGAAGAAATTTAACTGCTGTAAAAGTGCAGTTCCAAATGGCAGAAAAACTGCAGTTTTTTTATTACATCAGTTCATACACCAGAACAACTGCAGTTAATGAGCAGAAAGAGTGCAGTAAATATGCAGTAAGAAACTGCTGTTGAAGAAACATTTGTTTCATCGTACACCAGAAAAACTGCAGTTAATGTACGTGCAGAAGTGCAGTAAGAAACTGCAGTAATACTGCGTAAAAGTGCAATTCGAAATAGCTGAAAAACTGCAGTTAATGTGCAGAAGTGCAGCAAATGTGCAGTAAGAAACTACAGTAATACTGTGTAAAAGTGCAGTTACTGAGCAGAAGTGTAGTTAATATGCAGAAGTGCAGTAAATATGCAGTAATAATTAAATTACTGCTTTAATAGTGCAGTTCCAAATGGCAGAAGACTGCAGTTAATGTGCAGAATTAAGTGCAGTAAGAAACTGCAGATTTTCTGAATAACTGCAATTTTAAGGCACATTTCTTTCAGCTAGAGTAATCATCGGAAGTCTGTATTTACAGTAATTTAACAACTTAACACGGGTTACTTATGTGGAACTTTGAATTCTAGATGGCGTTTAAAAGCGAGATTTTAAGAGGTTTTTTGGACCGTGGTGTCACAATACGACTACTTGACAATAATCAACGATTCAGATACGGGCAATTCTTGATAAGGACAATATGCTATCATGCTACAGGATAAAGTCTTAAGTGTAACGGTCATAAGACAACGGTTTAAAAGAGAGCTTCCTGAAAAGGCTGGCATGAATTGTTCACTACAAAACCTTCCTACCTATTCATTAGAAAATAAGCCAACGGTTGTCTAATTGTAATTAGACCATATCAAATGGGGATTTCAAATTTTTAAGGGGAGGGTTAAACGCTTTTGTTAACAAGGGGTAACACGGAGGGTGAGGTGGTTTAGAAATCATGGCAAAAAATGGCCTAAATGCAAAAGTTGTGGGTATGTAGGGGGCGCTTTTTGGCCATTTTTCTTTTCTTTTTCATAATTTTTTTTTGTAAAAGAGTAGGAGGAGGTATTTCAGACGTAGGTCACCCAGCACCAAAAAAAAAGACCGGATTTGCCAAATTGTTCTAGGCAAATTATACACGCCATGCACCTTAATTGTTATTACGCCTTTTATGTCGTTTCATAAGCTGCTTCTGCGTGCAAAACGAAATTATTCCAGATTACACCGCCATGAAAGAGTCTGAAATGATATATTTACTCGTATTTCCACTTTCACAAAAGTTGATAGGGAAAAATTCATCAAAACTGCAATCCTTAATAAAAATAACACGTTATTACAATATAGGATTAATGCCCCATTGTTAAAATAGGCCTACTTTCCATTATGTACGTGTATGAATAGCGCGCCAAAAGGGAAGTTCCCTTTTTTACATTTGTGTAGTCGTACAATAAAAAGATAGAGAAACCTACTGTTTAAACCTAGTTAAAGTGTACTTAAAGATAACAGTAAAATCTTTGAAACAAACAAGGAAAAACTATGTGTGGATCTTTTGAAATCTCTGAATCTTTTGTGAAGGACCCTCCAAAAACATAACATCCCACATGTGGGTAATACATATGCAAATCACCACAAATGCAAAAAAATCACCCCAAAATGCTGTGCCAATGCACTAAACGGCGATTAACACTTGATTAAATATTAATGCAAACCCCAACTCGATATATGGCCCATGGCCAAGAGAAGGAAGATGGGAAATTCCCATTTTTAAACGCCCACCACTTGGTAAATTACCTGTATGAAAGCATTCAGGTCCCATTTGACTATAATAAAAATTCTCATAAAAAAAAGAAAATTGGATTTTGGTTAACAAAACAAGAATTTCTGGGCATCATTGGCATATCACAACACAGAACTTTTTTTTCATAAAAGTACATCTTAATCAAAATATGTTCCAAATTTCCCCAAACTTTCAAAAAATTTCATACAACTTTTTATGTTCATAAAAGTACATCTTAATCAAAATATGTTCCAACTTCCCCCAAACTTTCACAAATTTCAGTACTTAAAGAATTTTATGGAGAAGTTTCACAAAATTTGGCGCCAAATTTGTGAACAAATCTGTTTGACGCCAATTTTCAAAAAATTTCATATCACGACACAGGGAACTTTTTATGTTCATAAAAGTACAGCTTAATCAAAATATGTTCCAACTTCCCCTAAACTTTCACGAATTTCAGCACTTAACGAAATTTGTGGAGAAGTTTCACAAAATTTGGCGCCAAATTTGTGAACGAATCAGTTTGAATACACCGATTTTCAAAAAATTTCATATCACAACACATGGAACTTTTTATGTTCATAAAAGTACATTTTAATCAAAATATTTTCCAACTTCCCCCAAACTTTCACGAATTTCAGCACTTGACGAAATTTGTGGAGAAGTTTCACAAAATTTGGCGCCAAATTTGTGAACAAATCTGTTTGAACACCCCAATTTTCAAAAGATTCATATCACGACACCAAAGAACTTCTTATGTTCATAAAAGTAAATCTTACTCAAAATATGTTCCAACTTCCCCCAAACCTTCACAAATTTCAGAACTTAACGAAATTTGTGGAGAAGTCTCACAAAATTTGGCGCCAAATTAGTGAACAAATCTGTTTGACGCCAATTTTCAAAAAATTTCATATCACGACACAGTGAACTTTTTATGTTCCTAAAAATACATCTTAATCAAAATATGTTCCAACTTCCAACAAACTTTCACGAATTTCAGCACTTAACGAAATTTGTGGAGAAGTTTCATAAAATTTGGCGCCAAATTTGTGAACGACTCTGTTTGAATACACCAATTTTCAAAAAATTTGATATTAGGACCTTCTTCGTTTTTCAAAATTCTAGTATAACAATTGTTTGGAGTTTTGACCTCAAGAACTTTCTCAAGACTCCATGCCACCTTGTGCTGTCCCTTTTTGGCGGTCAGGGTCACGTCAAATGCATCCAAAACAAAGGTGGGGGTATCCCATAACCCATGGGAATTTCTTGCACTTTCTCAAACGTAATAGAAATTCAATCCCATCTTTTCTTTTACCCTCTCCTAATTACATAAGAGAATGGAGTTGTGTCAACTATTTTGATGGGTTCTCCCACGAAGGAAATTTTCATCTTCCTAGACTATTCCAGGTCTATCCAACATCCCTTGACTATAACAGGTATTTCAAACTTCCCTGACCATTACAGGTCAACACAATTTTTCTGACTATTCCGGATCTATCCAACTTCCCTGACTAATACAATTACAGGTATTTTAAACTTCCCTGGCCATTCAAGGTTCACACAACTTCCCTGACTATTCCAGGTCCACCCAACTACCCTGATTATTCCAGGTCTACCCAACTTCCCTGACTATTACAGGTATTTCAAACTTCCCTGTCCATTCCAGGCCCACCCAACTTCCCTGATTATTCCAGGTCTACCCAACTTCCCTGACTATTACAGGTATTTCAAACTTCCCTGTCCATTCCAGGCCCACCCAACTTCCCTGATTATTCCAGGTCTACCCGACTTCCCTGACTATTCCAGATCTACCCAACTTCCATGTATCTTCCAGGTCTACCCTTGCAACTTCCCTGACTATTCCAGATATATCCATTATTTCTCTGACTATTACAGGTATTTCAAACTTCCCTGATTATTCCAGGTCTACCCAACTTCCCTGACTATTCCAGGTCTACCCAACTTCCCTGACTATTCCAGATCTGCCCAACTTCCCTGTCTATTCCAGATCTACCCAACTTCCCTGACTGTTCCAGATCTACCCAACTTCCCTGACTATTACAGGTATTTCAAACTTCCCTGGCCATTCCAGGCCCACCCAACTTCCCTGATTATTCCAGGTCTACCCAACTTCCCTGACTATATCAGATCTAATTTCCCTGACTATTCCAGATCTACCCAACTTCCATGACTATTCCAGATCCACCAAATTTCCCTGACCATTCCAGATCTACCCAACTTCCCTGACTGTTCCAGATCTATCCAAAATCCCTGACTATTAATTATTGGTATTTCAAACTTCCCTGACCATTCCAGGTCCTCACAACTTCCCTGACTATTCCAGATTTATCCAACATCCCTGTCTATTACAGGTATTTCAAACTTCCCTGACCATTCCAGGTCTATCCAACTTCCCTAACAATAATCAGGCTGATAATTAGAAAACAAAACATTCAAATTAAGAATGTGTTATTTTGACCTAACCACCGAAGCAAAATGAATTTCATCGGTACTCCCAACATCCAAATCCGAGTATTAAAAAAAAGCCCAAGTTCAAAATTAAATTACACAAGTTATCCCCTTCTACCCCACACTGGTCAACCTCAAATCTGGCCGTTGCAAATTCATTGTTTTTTTGCATCTGAAAATTAATATAAGAGAAATTTAAGCTCCATAAGTGATGCATGACACAAAGAGCCAAAATTTCAAAAATGTCTACTTTTAGGCCTATCAACCTAATTGCCTTCAAAAACCGTGCTAACGGTTGGGGGGATAAAAAAAAACATATCTCCAATAACCCTAACGTACACCCTTAATTAAAAACGCCATTTTTTATATTAAACTTCCTCTTCGTATTAAAACGGGACTGGACACCTGAACTCATTATTTTACGGGTAGTTAGTCGAGCGTCGTTTGTTTGGTTTAGGGCCAGTGCCGTTGCCATGACAACCACCAGGTGGATACACAAAACACTAAACCCAAACACACACAAAAGTCGATTTTTTGGTCCATCATTATAATAATGTGGTGCTATGAAATAATGTACAGGTGGGGTCCTTGACGTACGTTAACAAATGTTGGGTCAATCATTTAAACCAAGTATGTAAAATGACAACAAATTGCCATACCATCAGTAAATTTGTTAAGCCTTTATTTTTTAAGCCTTTAGTACTCAAATTGAATTGATCAAAGGTCAACGATTGGCAACTACCATTTGTCCAACGTTGACTGCCAACAAAGCCAACGATTGGCAAACTCGACTATTTGCCAACATAAAAACAACGATTGTAATTGGTAACTCTACCATTTGTCAATGTTGACTCAACTTGATCGACTGCCAATATAAAACCGACGGTTGGCAACTCCGCTAAAATTTGCCAACGTTGACTGCCAACATAAAACCAACAATTGGCAAACTCGACTACTTGCCAACATAAAAACAACGATTGTAATTGGTAACTGCCATTTGTCAATGTTGACTCAACTTGACTGCCAATATAAAACCAACGGTTGGCAACTCTGCCATTTGTCAAAGTTGACTGCCAACATAAAACCAACGACTGGCAAACTCGACTACTTGCCAACATAAAACCAACGATTAATTGGTAACTCTATACCATTTGTCAGTGTTGACTCAACTTGACTGCCAATATAAAACCAATGCTTGGCAACTCCGCCATTTGCCAACGTTGACTGCCAACATAAAACCAACGAATGACAACTCCGCCATTTGCCAACGTTGACTGCCAACATAAAACCAACGAATGACAACTCCG
>JAUJYV010001748.1:0-15769 GCA_033995625.1 Ophyiulus pilosus
TTCATTACTTTTGAACAAAAGTTCATCTATTTATGACACAGGAACATGGGGTTACAAAAAAAGTCATAACCCTAATGGACATCTTGTACTCATGAGTAGGAGTACTGAATACGATTGCGGTGGAATCACACTCTATAGTACAAGTAGAGTACACGTAATCGGTAGTCGTATGAAATGAGTAATAAAACTTGGGCAAATATGTACTCGAGAGCGGAAGTATCGATTACGAGTACTGGTGGAATCATTTGGAATCGTACTCCATATTATGACTAGTATGGTATTCAGTACGCATTTCCACGAGTACTGATCACCAGAGTTGGGCAAATTGTACTCATGAGTAGAAGTACTGATTATACGATTACAGTGGAAGCGTGCTCTAGTACAAGTAAAGTACATGATATCAGTATTCATACGAAATGAGTAATCAAACTTGGGCAAATATGTACTCGTGAGCAGAAGTACCGATTACGAGTACCCGTGGAATCATTTGGAATCGTACTCCGTAGTACTAGTAGTATCGTAATCAGATTTTGGTCGATACTCGTGGATACGAGTACTGATCACTGAGTACGACGGATTGCGAAAGTATCGCTTAGGGAACTCGATTTATTTTAAACGCCGTCGGTTTTATTACGAGCAGAAACAATTAAACTATCAAAAAATCGTAATGAATATGAGAACACGAAATAAACCCTTTTATTAATTAGCAAAATCTTAATAATTAAAGGGAAATAAAAAAACAGAGCATCCGATAACAAAAGGATCATAAGTATAGAAATGTAAAAATTAGGATACATTCGTATTAGCTTTTAGGACGACCCTCATTTCGAGGTGCTCATTTTCGTTACTCAAATTAATCGATTACTTAAAAGTAATTCTATTCATACTCGATTACTACATCGGTACTCAATTTCAAACTACGTTACTAATAATTTTAGGTTACGTTAATACTCGAGGACATTCGCAATCAATTACTTTTGTACATTTTGTATTCAAATTAGTCTTTGTACTGGGTATTCTGTTACCCGTTACTCAAATTCATCGAATGTACTCAATTACTGCCCAAGACACTGATATACAGCATGTCCTAAAAAAATTCACCCATTGTGAGCACATTTTTATAATAGAGTGCATTGTACTCGTACGTTTCGAGTACATTCGCAATCAATTACTTTTGTACATTTTTGTATTCAAATTACTCTTTGTACTGGGTATTCTGTTACCCGTTACTCGAATTCATCCAATGTACTCAATTACTGCCCAAGACACTGATATACAGCATGTCCTACAAAAATTCCCTTCCCCCCCCCCCCCCGAAAATTATCATCTCATCCGACTGGTGTCCAAAAATGATATTCATTCTCCAAAATTAAAATATCAAGTTTTGAACAAAGTATGACAAAGTATAACAAAGTAACGAACAGATCATTATTATTCGTGGACTACGCATAAAGCTATTTGAAAAGATTTCTTGCGTAAAAAGGGACCCAACCAATTATCATATCGTAATTGTCAGGTATGGCAATTCCATATAAAAAAAACCACACCGGATTTGTCATTGAGGACAGTATATCAGAATCACACCCCAAATAGGGCACATTCGCACAAAGGCAGACGAAATAAGAGCAATTTGCATGACATTAGGTCGTGTAAATATAGGTTTTTGAAAGTGTATCAATGCGTTGAAAATGATGCATTTTTTTAGTATCTTTTTTTTTTAAGATAAGTTGAGCAGTAAGAGCAGCACGACATCGTTAGTGTTGAAAAATAAGTAGTATATAGAGAGAGACCAAGGATGGGGGGGAGGGGGGTGGATACACGCTTAATGGCCAAATTTTTATCGTTTCCAAACGCGTATGTTTATGGTCAGGGACGTGGCGCCCCCTGCTCCCCAGCACCCCCCACCTCCATTATCCTCGTCACCCCCCCCCCCCAGTCTTTTATCCGGCGCTCATAATCAGACCTCGGCGAGCACTTTATCACTTAATTTGACAATGGTTATTATGCGCATTCACGGCACCACTCTATGGGTGTAATAACGACGATAATCCTAAAGATCATTAATTCTTGGATTGCAGCGCCATTTCAAGGCACAATGGGGGCCTGGCCTTTTGCTACCCCGGCCTCCTGTAGCCTCCTAGTACGTTGCAGCTAGATGTATAGACGAGTGAAAAATCGATTAAACTAAGACTGAGACCGGTGACACGTAGGTTAAATTGCTAATCAACTCCAAAGTTGATTGGATATTTCAATAGAGAAGAAAGGGTTACCGGTAGCCAATTCGTACGAACACGTACTTAAAGCGGATCAAGTATCCAGATCTCCCCCCAACTAATTTCATCATTAAAAACATCACTAACTCTAAAAATCCAATACTTATTCACCCCTCGGGCGAGACGCGCTGGGACGCGTAGTGCCCTATTCCCTCTTATAGTATCCAGATTGGGATTTTGAGTCCAATGTATTATTTTATGGTGGACACTACATAGACTAACCGAAAACTAACTGTGGACGTGTTCCCTGTTGGACAAATTAATTAGGGCCATGTGTGACTTAAGTGCAGACTGACCCCTCCTACAATCTCAAAATTCCTCCCCTTCCCATCCGCCCCCCCCCACCGCATACCTCAAACACTAATATTTAACCTCCCCCTTTATATACTGTCTAACATCCCCACAACAACCCCTCTCATTGGCTGAAATTTAGAAAAGCCACAATGTTGGAGACCATCAAAATGTGACTTAATGTGAACTTAGATCAGTTATTTCCCAAAGTATTCAAATGCCACATACAGGCATATTTATGGATATATAAGACCATATATGGGCCCATATTTTCACTTCATATTACTGTGTAATCCCCCACTGGGAGACCCCCAGTTTATACAGAAATATTCGTTTCTGATGATTAATTAAAGGCCATAAAGCATGATCCAACTTGCTGGCATAAAGACGATGTCAATACTGAACTAAACATTAGCTGCATAGTAGGCTGTTTGTAAATAAATTAAATCAAGACTAATTAGTCAAGTTTGGAATTTATCCTAACCAGCATTTGTTTTCCACATTTACAAATTTTCCTAACCGCATATTGGCATTGGCTGCTAACGCTGTGCGCTTTATTTGATTAGAGTAAATCAAATATCCGGATTCAGAATTTGATTCATGAGAAAAACACGTATTTACTCGAATTATTTAGTTAATGAAAAATCTCAAAGTTTTATCATCCCTCTTAAGGAAATTGTATTCATAATGACAAAACGTCGATGACATTTTAGATATAGCATGCGCAGATAAAAGCAATGCTTCAAACATAGGTCCCTTTTACGGGCATTTCAACGGTGCATAAGTATAGGTGATCGTTGTATTTTATGCTTGACTACCGACATTTCAATGCATAGCTTACGTGTAATGCATATGTGCAATGCAGTGAAGCTTATGTGTGTTGCAGAGAAGCATATGTGTGTTGCAGGGAAGCATATGTGTGTTGCAGGGAAGCATATGTGTGCTGCAGAGAAGCATACGTGTATTGCAGAGAAGCACTCGTAAGTTGCAGAGATGCATATATGTGCTGCAGAAATGCATATGTGTTGCAGAGAAACGTGTGTGTTGCAGAGAAACGTGTGTTGCAGAGAAGCATGTGTGTGTTGCAGTGAAGCATATGTGCGATGCAGTGAAGCTTATGTGTGTTGCAGGGAAGCATACGTGTGTTGCAGAGAAGCATACGTGTGCTGCAGAGAAGTATACGTGTGTGTTGCAGAGAAACGTGTGTGTTGCAGAGAAACGTGTGTGTTGCAGAGAAACGTGTGTGTTGCAGTGAAGCATATGTGCGATGCAGTGAAGCTTGTGCGATGCAGTGAAGTTTGTGAGAATCCATATGTAAAGCTCATTGCCAACACGAGCTATATGTATCTGTTATACTGTACATAGGAAAACGTGAATAATCTTGCTAGAGCCTTTTGAAGGAGGAAAAGCAAATTCATAAAGTTTAAATGATTACAACAAGATTCCTCCACGGGTCACATTTACCAGATTTTCATTCGACATTAATGGAGGAAATGGTCGATGATTTATCTCCCCGATTTCCATAAAACAATTTAAGAGAAATTTGGCTAAGAATTTCTTTGCTTTTTCTCTCTTCGCCAGTCGTACATCTTGAACGTAAGCTTTTTTAATGCAAATCAAGAGGCGCGACTATTTCATCGCATTTCACAATCAATTTGGTTTTCTCGCATTGGGTTGACATCGCGACTCCGCATCCGAAAATACCTTCAGTAATTACCGTTTAATTTATCGCCCGACTACGGCGCATATTTCACCGTTCATAAACAACAGCCTCGAGATAAATATTGAAATTAAACGACGATATAAAAAGGAGGGGGGGATTGTTCGACGCCATTGTGTTATTTTGATCCTCGAAAAAGAAGGATTGAAAGCGACTGTTTCCCATCTTGATAGTGGGCCATGATTCGTTCAAGTTTACGATATCCAAAAATAGGTCCTCGGGGATAGTTTCCTACCAACTTATTGAAGACTGTGCCACGATAAGGGAAACGAGAGCGCAAATCATTGTTTATGGGAGAGAGTTGCGCTCTCTAATGGCAAACCACTACACATCCGGGTCGTAACGCGACAGAAATCCCGAGGCTCAACGACGCAAATGCATGGCGGGAAACAACGACGCTGGAGACACTATGTCCTCACCTACGCCAAGCATCCCCACCGATAAGCAACGTCAACCGTTGCATTACCTTAAGAGGTACACCACATCCCCTCACAAGTACATACGTTGGGTGGTTCAGAAGGCACTACGTATAACTCCCCAATTAGCAATCCAACCTGTGAAGCTCATGTGCTTTGCAGTGAAGCTTATGTGCTTTGACGCGAAGCTCATGTGTAATGCATTGAAGCTCATGTGTATTGCAGTGAAGCTTTTGTGCATTGTAGTAAAGCTCATGTGTATTGCAGTGCGGCTCATGTACATTGCAGTGTAGCTCATGTGCATTGCAGTGACGTTTATGTGCACTGCAGTGAAGCTCATGTGTATTGCAGTGAAGCTCATGTGTATTGCAGTGAAGCTCATGTGTATTGCACTGCGGCTCATGTACATTGCAGTGTAGCTCATGTGCAGTGCAGTGGCGTTTATGTGCATTGCAGTGAAGCTCATGTGTATTGCAGTGCAGCTCATGTGTATTGCAGTGCGGCTCATGTGCATTGCAGTGAAGCTTGTGTCATGCAGGGAAACTCAAATTATGCAGTGAAGCTGGTGTTTTAGGGCAGCAACTAACAGATGTAAAGGGATGTAATATCTGCTTGAGACAACACATGTGCATAGCCTACATTGACATATGTGACACATTTGTACACATTATTGCAACAGGTGTGCAGGAAAAGATAGTGAGACTAACTGTTTTAGCAGTGTTTTCACAAGCCCTTATGGAAGTTACCATCACCAATGTTCCCAAAGCCAATTAAATTTTAAAAAATGCAAATTTAAGCGGCAAGTGGACACAAGTCAAAAGTCACTGAATTAAGCAATTTAGTTTAATTATCACATTAGTCAGTTTCGTCAAACAATTATCAACAATATTAGTTTTAAAGGAGGATGATTTAAATTTGTTAATGAATGCGGATATCTATTTAAGATAAATTAATTAAACTGAATATGAATTAAAAGCATAATACAGTCATTTATTTCGGTGGAAAAAAAATGTCAACAGTGCATTCTAGATTAAGATTTTTCAAAATGTGCAGTGTAAGCCCTCCCCCCCCCTCTCCTCCTTACCCCCACCAAAAAAGTATCGCAATTTCATGCGTACTACATTATACGTGTTTCTGTTTATAGGCAGTTACCCAGATCAGTAAAAGATAGAAAAAGTTTTTAAGAGGCATTTCACTTTGAAGTCCTCATCGATATAGTCTCCGTGTGTATCTTATTTTGCGGATGAGAAGATCATCTATTTGAATGCGGATGGGTTTTGTAATTGAAACACACGCGTATCCTTAATGCTGGAAGGTGGATGCAACGAATGCAATTGCACAAAAAATCAATAGTGCATGGCTACCCAGTGTTTTCTCATCATCTATATGTAAAACTTGCACTCTCATTTATAAAATATATATCTAAGTATGTATGTATACATTCGATTCAGTCTATATGTTGCAACAATAACAACGCCTAAATTTCCACACAAAATGCACGAATTAGTATGTATATGGATATATCCAATTACAAGCAGCAGGCGAAATGCAATGAAGATTTTTTTCTCCCTCTTTTCAACGTTTTATACGTATATACGTACACATTGGGATAAGTGTAGCAACCCATGCACATATTTAGTTCATTTGATGACTGCCAAAAATAAGTATAAAAATTTAATGAAGCAGACGTTTTTGCTTGTTTTTGTTGATACAAGCAGCCACTCAAGACCCACACTCGACGAAGTTAGATGAATAAGAAAATAGATAAAATACTCACGCACAACTTTAAAAATCAAGTTTTTTATTATGCTCTTGATATCGATCTGCCTCGTGCAAGTTTCTTAACGATGACGTGAACAACTTTATTTATATAAAAATAAATTTTTTGGTTTTTTTTGAGAAATGAAAATCGTGAAAAAGAAAACATTTCATTGATTAATGTTTCTCTCCTGCGGCCCCCAGTCCGATTTACTAATACTCGTACTCGTTTTCATCTAAATTTAAAACAACTTTCGGAAAACAAGGTGTGGTTTTTTTTGCTGTTACACTTTAAGTGCAAAAAAATCGACTCACACGCATGAATCAAGTAAAAATGGTATTTTTTTCTCAGCAACCGAATGTCCGATTTAAAATCGGAAAAATTCGTTTCGTAGACAATTTATTCCTCTTTGTAATTCGCCTAATTTTCATAAAATTCCCGATGAATCTTCGAGACGAAAAAGTTTGAACTTAAAGCGACCCAAATTTGCATTATTTCTGCCATATGCATCGTTGTACCCATGCAGCTGTAAGTGTTTCTGAATGAAATTTGATTTTTAGTGCTTAATGAACACATATCCGAAAATATTGTTAATTAATGGTTCCTACGATAAAAATGACCACTCCACCGGAAGTAGCCGCACAAGTTGCGGGCTATTCTCCGGAGAAATTCAGCAGAAATCCTTTTTCACACTAGGCGAATTATAAACAGGAATAAATTGTCTACAAAACACATTTTCCGATTTTAAATCGGACATTTGGTTGCTGAGAAAAACACTTACTTGATGAGTCGATTTTTTTGTTCTTAAGTGTATTTATTAAATATTTCAGCTGCCCCTGGTACATGGGCTTCTCCGCTCGGCACGCATGCTCGCAGTGATTGCCCCCTATTGTGTATTGCAGGGGCAGTAAATGTCATAATCCCCTAAAAACCGTACATGGAAAAAGTGTGAAAATTTTTCACTCTGCCCTCGTTGGATACCCAATTTTAAAAGTTTCTCGATGTTTCTGTTAGTCGTGAACATCGCACAAGTCGAATGCACCCAACTCCTCTCGAAAAACCTCGCAAAAAAGCGATGCAATTTGCACTTTAATTTGTCTCGTATACCATATCTAACAAAACCATTCAATAATTTACATTTGCCATCATCGAAGTTATCGTTCCCATAAAACCCATAAAAAGCGCCGTGACATCTTTTAAGGCCAGCATTTGTCCTTATCTATTTTTTTTCCCTCTTTTTTTTTATTGGTTAAATTGGTTTTCATTTCTTTTATGTGATGATGTACTCTTCTCAAAAATGACTTCAGTAACAGCTGGAAATGACGTGTTTTGGGTTGTTGCTTTTTTTTTTTTTTTTTTTTTTTTTTTTTTTTTTTTTTTTTTTTTTTTTTTTTTGTAGAAAAATAAGAATCGTAAAAAAATACTGAACAATTCAACTTTTTTTTTTTTAGTGGTGGTATTAAAGTCCTTTTGTGCAATAATAGTTGCTGCTCCTTATAATAGCAGGAAATACTTATGAAGGTGGCTCCCATCAAAGACGGTTTTATTGACAATACAATATATCGATTGCTTTTTTTTTTTTTTTTTTCGATGGGTGCAACAAATGAGTGCCTCTTTTTTTTCAGCGCAAAAATACCAAATGCTTCCAACAATTGCGTCAACATGTTTTTCGTCTAAAATTACTTTTGATAGCGATACCATCACAAAATTTGTGCAATTTACACCAAATACTGAATATTTAACGCGCACATTCAACGTGTAATATTCAAAGTCGCAAAATATAGACACTGCAATATACAATATTTAGTACATATGGGACATATACGTAGCCATGTATGAACCATATTTCCACAAACCGGATAAATGCACATATTTAGCAAGCCCCAAGTGCAACTTTTGTATGGAATTAGGACCGGATATTTTCATAAACCGGTTAATTGCACAGACCGGATAAATGCGCGTACTTTCAAGCCCCATGTGCAACTTTTGTATGTAATTAGGACCGGATATTTTCATAAACCGGTTAATTGCACAGACCGGATAAATGCGCGTATTTTGCAAGCCCCATGTGCAACTTTTGCACGGAATTGTGACCGGATAATTGCATAAACCGGTTAATTAAACATTTTCGGCTTGCCGGGTCACTGTGCAATTAAGCGAGTTCGACAGTAACACACAGACATATAATAGATACAGTCGAACCTGCTTAATTGCACACAGGATAATTGCACAAACAGGATAAATGCTCATATTTTGCAAGCCCAAAGTGCAACTTTTATATGGAATTGTGACCGAATATTTCCATGAACCGGTTAATTGTACATTTTCGGCTTGCTGCGGGCCGCTGTGCAATTAAGCGGGTTCGACAGTTCATAAAACTATAAATGGTCTACATAGAATCAAGTTTTCACCATGTATGTGTATGCATATCACTTATGATACAGTGAAACTCGCTTAATTGCACACCGGATAATTACACAAACAGGATAAATGCACATATTTTGCAAACCCCAAGTGCAACTTTTGTATAGAACAGTGACCGCATAATTGCATAAACCGCTTAATCGCATATTTTCTGCTTGCCGGGGCACTGTGCAATTAAGCGGACAATTAAGGAAATATGGGTACACATTTTCGGTAATAATAAACATTGAATTTTTAAAAACAATTGAGATTAAATATTTGAATAAACTAATAGGCAGTATATAAACAAAATGGCATCTTAAAACAATCCTCTTAAATTCAAACTATTTCGAGTTTTTTTTTTTTTTTTTTTTGATTAAACGATTGTTATAGACATTCCTAAAGTGCCCGTGATTGCTTTCACAAGATTGGCATGTAGACAAAGTATTTGCATCCCGAGTTGTGCTCGTTATTAGACAGATGAAGAAAAATGGGGGGAAAAAACCAAAGGCCTACACTTAGAAACGAAAACAAAAACGGTGAAACAATGAAAATAAAAAATAAATAAAATAAAAAAAATATAGCGTGACAACAATTTGCGAGATTTCAAATGAGAAATCCCGAGAGATGGATGACTCGAGCGTCATCTTTTTACCAACGATGAATAAATTCAAATTTCAGATACAAATGGGATACGTACGTATCAAAAAAAAAAAAAAAATTGTAGAAAAACACAGGTGGGTGAAGATAATGGGTAAACACGACGACCAAAATTAATGCATGAATTAGGATTAATGATGGAAGGAAGAAGGTGGGGAAACGATGTTTCCAGAGCAATTTATTTTAAGGCCCTACATTCGAGATGAAACTAAGGAATTAACATCTGCTTTCGTGGGAAAACTTTTGCCAATTTATCTCTAAAGCGTTATATTTACATTTTTGTAATTAACGTTGATCAATATATAGCTCTGTTTTCTCAATTTTCAACAATAATGACATATAATACCCTTATTTTTCATAAATGACATGACATCCGGGTGGAAAAAGCCAAATATGGGTCATAGATGGACAACTCCAAATATGTACAGACCAGAAATTCGACACGTTTGGACATGGTCAGATAAGTCCATAAATGACCAGGTATGACCATACCCCCACATATCTCCATATATGGTCATACTCGCCCACATATCTCCATTAATGGTTCATCAGTTGCCAAACGGTGGCTTAGTAAAGTCAAACCCGGTTAATTGCACAAACCGGATAAATGCACATATTCTGCGAGCTCCATGTGCAACTTTTGTATGGAATTGTGAGCGGATAATTGCATAAACCGGTTAGTTACACATTTTCGGCTTGAAGGGTCGCTGTGCAATTAAGCGGGTTCGCGACTGTATTGCTAATAGATGAATACTCGGTTATGTAATTAAGGCACAAATCGTCCATCATTTGTCAAATATGGTTCATATATGGCACATCAAAGGCTTATAAGGTCCATCAAAGGCCAAATAGGGCCCACCAAATGCCAAATATGGACCATCAAAGACCAAATATGGCCCACCAAAGGCCAAATAGGGCTCATAAATGGCCTAATATGGATCATAAATGACTATGTATGGCCCATCAAGGGTCAAGTATGGCTATGTATGGGCCATACTAGGCCAATAAGGTCCATCAAGGGTTAAATATGGCCCACACATGCCCATCTAACTTTTCCAGCCGGGTTGTTATTTCGCATAAACATTTCTTGAATATAATTTTGAAAATGGCGTGTTAGCAGTATCATCTATTTCGTTAATTGCAATTACAAGTACAATTAACAGGGACCATAGCTTAAATTTCAGATGATGTATCGCAGAATATTGTATACAAAATTTTAATTTTATCTATATGTGTTCAAGCTATACATAGGCTTGTTTGTTCGAAGCCCATATGTAATGCTCACATGCTTCAGTCCTATTTTTTGAAAGTAAATTTAGTAGATTGACGTAATTTCCATTACTGATATTACTTTAATGTGTACATAAATGTAAAAACACTTTTTTACAAATGAAGACTAGTACAAGCGCCATACGTATATGTACTTTAGACAAATTTACATGCGCATGTAAAACTGGTGGCCCATTTCCTTATACGTATAGAGTGCACACTCAAGCATAACAAACGCCATGATTAAATGACATTAAAAGCAGTATGAAAGAGAGGAAATTTTACGAATAGAAATACCAACTTAGTTCGGGAACAAGGGAATTAAGTAAGCACGCCTTAGTTGTGGACAAACGAAAAAAAAAAAAATTTAAAACCAACCTACGTATAGAGTTGAATGTAAAGTATAAACCCCTCGAACACGTATGTCTATATTGCCGAATTCAATTTCTGCGAAACAAAAATAAATGTTCGGAAGAGACTATTAAGACTGTATAAAGTTTGGTCAGACGTGAAGACAACTGATTGGATATGGCTGGAGAGGCCAAACTTTTGCGTGTTTCGAGCGAACAAATTGATCGATAGAGTTAACAAAATATTGTTGTTTGAAATTGGTGCTTCTCCATTTGCACCGAGAACCTTTTGTTTCCCACAAACCGCATGTGTTCTTCAACACTATTGCATTCCTAATGTCCAACTTTTCGCTAACGTAAAGATTCACCGACAACGTATACTTAGTACGTTGTCGTGAAAATGTTCCTTCTAAACACCAATTGCAAATTATAAACATTAAAAATTGTTGTGAAAGGCGCTTCCCCCACTCGCTAGATGGCCTCGGTATAGCGCTCACCAGAGGGCGTGATTTAAGCCGGTTTCACACTTGGCTCACTTTGCGCATAGTGAGCGGGCTCGCGTTGCCAGCTCGTTAATTGGTTGATTTTAAGGGGTTGCTAGTAGCGCATCAGCTTCCCGAAGGTGTTTTGGAATTATGGGCCGGGTTACAGATAAGAATATCTAAAGAAATACCCCGTTGGGGGAAGAGAGAGACGCTCCCACACAACGGTGTGTGCGATCAGTGCGCAAACCAACAATTGTACGCTAGCAGACTAAGTGAACCAAGTGTGAAATCGGCTAAGCTGGAACTCAGCTTGAGCAGACCTCTTTTCCAGCTCACCTTGTCTGCAAGCACGTAGTCATGTTTAGCATAGCACCTAAGTTAGGCTTAATTATTTCCTTTGTGTAAATACACTTTGTATTTACATTCAAAAAAAATTTTATCATTCAAAAAATGTTAGTCTGAGATCAGATTATTTTATTAAAAACCTGATTTTTCCTTATTTGGTTGAGAAAATGAGATCGCGGAACAACTTACGACGTGCCGTGACAATTTTGCCTCCCTATTCGACGTACCGCGAGAAATTTGAACGCCATTTTGCATGATACCAGTTGAATTAGTTTGATAAACACTACACTAATGTTTTAAATATGTAGCTGAAATGTGCATTATTTATGATAACTTATAAATATGTAAGATTTTTGTTGATGTATTTTTTTTCTCACGCGTATAATAGCGAGATGAAAGGTTCATTGAAATTCTGTGAAAACTAAAGAAGTTGCTTAAATAAGAGATTGTCGAATATCTTTGAAATAAAAAGATTTCCATAAAATGTACATTAAAGACGAGCGTGACTGCAAATGCAGTTTAGTTTAATCCGAGTGAGGAGAGAAGACATTTATGCAAAATACCTGTAAAGATTTGCCCGATTAAAGCATGTATATATATATATATATATATATTGGCATTGCATTTTGGTATAGGGAGAGAAATAATTCCTGATAAACTGAAATGCTTAATATAATCTAATTTGTTCTAGTTCGTTGAATTGCAAAAATAAGTAGTGTATAGGAAGAGCGAGCAGCAACATTGCCATAGCTACCGAATTTTAGTGCTATGCATTTGTATAAAGCTGCTTAGAGAAATAGCATAGGGAAGAAAAAATACAATAACTTATGCATGGATCTGCATTTATCATCAAAGACGCCTTCTGTAATTACAAATGCAGAAAACAGAGGGATTTCATCGATTTACTCGTGTCCAAAATACGCTCTTTCAAATCGTACATTTCGCGAAGAAACATTAAAAACACGTTATGAAACGCGAACGTAAAGGAAAATTAGATAGCTATCGTGTAGATAAGGACAGTGAACACAAACTAGGAAAACGGCTGATGCACATTCAAAAAACACTGAATGGTTTAGGTAGAACACACATTTGCTTAAATTGTTAGCCTTAACAGAAAATTGAGTGAAGCTATTGAGCCAGCTACTCTCGCCCACGGTTTTTTTTTGTTATGGAGGTGTAAGCTTAAGGAGATTGCTAGTGATAGATTAATGCAGCTATGCTGGCTACTGGGTAGGTGAGTCAGATGGTCTGCAATCTAGGAGTGGCCAGTAGAAAGGAAATAGATCCTGGGGGCTGATGGGGGAAAACAGGTGACTTGGTTTTCGTTTGTTTGTTGATTTTTAACGTTGGCCTATTTCTGCAACATGAGGACTAAACATGGATGAGTCGTCGTCATCTACCTGGGAATTTTGCCTACAAGGGGGACTTCCACCCCCTCTCGATGGGTCTTTAACGTGCAACAATCAACACCGGACCTCGGTTTAAACTCTGATCCGAAAGAGCCGCCAGTCAGGGAATTTTTTCCATCCGTAAAAATTACCACCGACCTCGACACATGGGTTTATATGACATGCTTGTCTATAAAGCTCGCTTTCTGTTGCATTGTATATGTTCATAAACAGAATGTATTTATTATCTTTGCATTTCAAGTCCACGTGTTAGGTATGTGTCACCAGAGCATGTATGAAAATATCATAAATGGAAATATATAATACGGTCCTGTATAATTTTTACAACTGGGACTACGCGACTACGGAAGCACGCTGTAGATTTTATATCTCGCAGAAGTCACCTATAAAAGTAAATAAATTTATGAGGCCACCCTAAGCTAAATTCAATCAAAAATTTGCAAGAATTAATCAGCGTTGAAAACAGCACGGAGCCCTGGGGTCGTAAAAATCATTAAATTTAATACAAGCCTAAGTTTAGCGAATGGCTCGAAGCGAATCCTGTAATATAGATCCACGCAAATGCATGCAGCGAACGCATGGCAATAATAATAATAATAATAATATCTCAGAGTGAGTTTGTTGGTTTAATTAATTTTATATCAACTTTTTGCCTTCAGTAACAGCGATGCATGCTCTCCACGACAACGACAACAAGCCGAAGATTTCCTGTGTTTTCTTAACATAAAGGCACGAATAAAGATAACCAACCACTTCACGTACTCGAAATTCAAAGAATCAACGGCTATCTAACCACATTTATGATTAATTATAGTAATAGCAACCCAAAATTCTAGAAATCTGAGCTTTTATATCATTGTTTCACAACTGGTGTGCCATGAAGGGTTTACAGGTGTTGTTGTTTGTTTGTTTGTTTGTTGATTTTTAACGTTGACCTATTTCTGCAACTAAGGCTAAACACCAACGCCTTCACAATATATTTTTTCTCAATTCCACTCAAGTCCATTGAATTGCCCTTTGTGGGCACGTACAATTTTCCCAAATGAGTTATTTTACTGAAAAAATTAAAAAATGGGGAGGGGGGGGGGAAATGTATTTGGGTTTGGGTTTGGAAATGGGTTTGGCCCCGAATAACAACAGCCTCCAAAATAAAAACAATGTTGGAAAACTTACTGTTTATTTGTAAAAAATATGGTGGTGGTGGTGGTAATAGTGTGGTGGCTGAGCAGTAAGTTGTCCAGTACTGACAAAAACAAGATGGCGGACCAGGCGAATTGACCAGGGCTAGTCCACCCGGGAAAAAATAAACCCAAAGGGGGGGAAAGGTATGGTGCCTGCTAACTGACACTGGTCAGTTAGCAGGTGAAGGGCAAACCATAAAGTCCATTGAGTTGCCCTTTGTGGGCACGACAACGCGGATGGGGCCCTGCGCGCTAGCTAACAAATTTGGCCCCAATCCCCCCGAAATAGTAACAAAAAATGTCTAGTGTGCCTCGACACTTTTGGCTTTTTATTCAACGTGCATTAAAAATGCGAGAGAGCCATTTCGTGTGCCGTGAGTTGAAAAAGGTTGAAAAACACTGATGTACATAGATACTCAAAAAACAAGCCTAATCTTACATTTTTTTATCCTACCAAGTGAACCCAGAACGAGTTCTCAGTGCGCATGCGTATTTGTCTAATTACGTGAATTATTGTCAAACGATTGCACATTTCCCGGCATGATCTACGGGCCGTTGAAAGTTTCCCCTCTTTTACAGAAGTTCTCCCCCCCCCCCACCATCGACGAATTAAGCGCATTTCAGTTGACTTGAGTTGTCCAGGTTATGTTTCTGAGCAATTCGCCTAAAACCACGCTAAGACGAGAGATCTGACAACTAACATATCCTGATAGGGATGTATAACTATGACAACAACAACAATCTGACAACACGGTGAAGTGAACAAAACTTCAAGATGAACGGAATAACACTTACACACTCGTATACATAATACGAGACAAAATAACGTCGCGAACAATTCAACTGTCGACCGGTGGTTTTTCGATGTATGTGTTTTTCGAGTTGTATATCTTTAGAAGTACAATTTATAAAACGATCAATAAATCTAGCAATAAATTCTACCAGTTATATATGGACTTTACGTGGACTATACTCGCTAAGCTTTGAATTGTAACAAACCAGGAATGAATAATAATATATTATAGTAAATGATAAATTAATTATCCTATCGTCTTATGTGGCTATATACAGTGGAACCTCGCTTAACGAGCACCTCGCATAACGAGTGATTCGCATAACGAGCAATATAATTTTTTAAAAAAATGCCTCGCTTAACGAGCGTTTGTTTCGCATAACGAGTGACGTGGATAGGGGAATCCCCGAATTGT